>CAUYLG010066285.1:0-36997 GCA_963573385.1 Cacajao melanocephalus
CTTGTGGTCTCTTCATTCAATCCTGGCTGTCTGTGCCTGTGCTGATGCCCCTCCTTCTGCCCTCCTGCCGTCACAGTTCAACAGCTTTGAGCAGCTGTGCATCAACTTCACGAACGAGAAGCTGCAGCAGTTCTTCAACCAGCACATGTTTGTGCTGGAGCAGGAGGAGTACAAGCGGGAGGGCATCGACTGGGTCTTCATTGACTTTGGCCTCGACCTGCAGCCCTGCATTGACCTCATTGAGAAGGTGGGGAGCGGGGCAAGGTCACTTTGAGGAAGGAGCAGGGCTGGATGACCATGGCTTGCACGGAGGCCTGTGCAAGTGTGCATGGAAGCATGTGACTGGGCGCTGCAGTAAGCATGTGTTTGTGAGTAGTTGTGACAGTGTTTATGTGCTTGTGTGTGAAAGGGCACGTGTGTGAATGGGTGTGTTGAAGTTGGCTGTGGGTGAGCGATGGTGTGTGAGGGATGCAAATGTGTGCATCCCACTCCTGTCGACAATCGCTCCTCCTGGGTGCTCAGAATTCTGCAGCTCACAAGGTCCTATTTGCAGCCACAATTTACTGGATCCTTAGAACTGCCCTGGGCACCGGGCAGGGTGTGTTTCCTTATTTGTTTTAGTGATTGTGGGACATTATGTATATTTACCCTTTGTACAAAGAATGGAAGTAAGGAAATTAAATTTGAAAACGGCAGGAAAAAAATGTTTCTCCCATTCCTACCCTACCACAGCTGGTCACATGACACTTAGGTTTCTTTCCTTGAAATCCTTTATCCTTTATCCATTTTTTCTTACTTTTTTTTTTTTTTGAGATGGAGTCTCACTCTGTCACCCAGGCTGGAGTGCAATGGCACCATGAGGTGCAGGTTCAAGCAATTCTCCTGCCTCAACCTCCCAAGTAGCTGGGACTATAGGCACGCGCCACTACACCCAGCTAATTCTGTATTTTTAGTAGAGACAGGCTTTCGCCATGTTGGCCAGGCTGGTCTTGAACTCCTGACCTCAGGTGATCCACCCACCTTGGCCTCCCAAAGTGCTAGGATTACAGGCTTGAGCCACCACACCGAGATTATCCATTTTCTTTTATAGACACAGATTCATCTCATAGCCTACTTTTTCTCTGAAAATGTATTTTGAATGCTGCTGACGGCAAGAATAGCTCATGCAGTGGATGAGTTTCTTATGGTGCAATTCTGCAGTCCCCTGCGGCTGGGCGTTTAGGTGACTGAATTTTTTTGATACTTAGCTCTGAAGACATTCGTTTTCCCACTCTGCAGGTTACAAGATTGAGGCTTAGTGATGTCGGAGGGCCCCAAAGCTAGTGAGTGAGGAAGCCAAAATGTGAATATGATGGCTTTTTCTCTTTTTTTTTTTAAACCCTGTGTTTGTGTGTGAGAGCCATGGCAGTGGCGGGGGTGAGAGTGTGTACGGAGATGCCAGCTTGGGCACGCCACATATTAGAAGTGAAGATGACAACTCGGTGCCGCAGATTTTGCAGGAGGGGACTGGAGCCAAGCCACAAACTTTTCTGTTTTAGGAGATGGGTTCTTGTTGTGGGTGTGGCCTCTGACCGTCCGGGTAGCTGGCTGAGGCTGGGGATCTGGGAAAGCTCCCTGAAGGGAGGTGGCCTGGGGACCAGGGGTTCAGTTCTCCTCAGTCCTTCCAGGATGGGCTGGCTTGAGGGTGGCTTTTCAAGCTTGTTCTCTGTCCCCAGCCACTGGGCATCCTGTCTATCCTGGAGGAGGAATGCATGTTCCCCAAAGCCTCAGATGCCAGCTTCCGGGCCAAGCTCTATGACAACCACGCGGGGAAGTCACCCAATTTCCAGCAGCCTCGGCCGGACAAGAAGCGCAAGTACCAGGCGCACTTCGAAGTGGTCCACTACGCAGGCGTGGTAGGTCCCTGCTGGAACCCCAGCCCTCAGCCAGACTCCTCCCTCCCTGCCCCGGGTCCCCCACCTGGGCTCAGCACCTGTCCGGTTTCTCCAGGTGCCTTACAGCATTGTGGGCTGGCTGGAGAAAAACAAGGATCCCTTGAATGAGACAGTGGTCCCCATCTTTCAGAAGTCACAGAATAGGCTCCTGGCTACTCTGTATGAGAATTATGTTGGCTCCTACTCCAGTGAGTACCAAGGGACAGAACCACTGCTCTGACGGGGGCCACCGAGTGACATTCCCTGGTGTGACCCAACCCCTTGTCTCTACTAGCTGAGCCCCCTAAGTCTGGGGTGAAAGAGAAGCGTAAGAAGGCAGCATCATTCCAGACAGTGTCCCAGCTGCACAAGGTGAGGCCCTATCTGGGCCCCGAGTAGCCCCTCATTCTCAGCAGCCTCCGGCCCAGTGCTTCACCCCCTGCCCTGTCCCCTGCGCCTTGGGCGGGCGGCCGTTAAGACTTGCAGTGATGTTTAACTCCTCTCCACGTGAACATCACAGCAAGTCTGTGCTGCTTCCCGTCCCTACGCTGCCTGGGCAGGGTTTGGGGGCAAGGGGTGGGAGCCCCCGGCCTCTAGGAGGGACGGGCATTTGGCAGGGGAGTGAAGACTTTGGTGGTCATGATGGGAGACCCTTTGGGAGACCCTGAAGGGTCTCTCATCACCAGAACAAGAGCAAAAGAGCAAACATGCAGGGCACATAGCCCCTGCTCCCATCTTGGTCCTGACCACTGCGGCATCCAATTCTGGTTCTCTACCCCTTTGTGCCTTTCCCTCATTCTTCCCCACCGCCAGGAGAACCTCAACAAGCTGATGACCAACCTGCGGGCCACACAGCCCCACTTCGTCCGCTGCATTGTCCCCAACGAGAACAAGACCCCAGGTAGTCACCCAGGGCTGGCCTGGTTGGGGGCTGGGGGGCATTGGGGGAAGGCGACAGGACAGAGGCTGGGAGGCCAAGCAGATCTTCCCCCTCACCTTGCAGGGTCTGCACTGCTTTTCTCTGGGGCCTGCAGTTGTGTCTGTTGACTTCTGACCTTTTCCCCTCTCACATCCAGGGGTCATGGATGCCTTCTTGGTGCTACACCAGCTGCGCTGCAATGGGGTCCTGGAGGGGATCCGGATCTGCCGCCAAGGCTTCCCCAACAGGCTGCTCTACACCGACTTCCGGCAGCGGTGAGTGCCTCCTTCTCCCTGCTCCAGGTGGAGGCCTGGCGGGGTGGGCAGGACACACGTCAGTACCCGACAGACAGATGGTCTCCTCTCTGGAGGGGAAGAGTGAACAGGCTTGGGCCAAATACTGGAGGTGGAGCCAATAGACCTCGTCGATGGCTGGACACGGGATTCCGAATGCAGAAAAGACAAGAGTGACTTCTGTTTGGGAGTGAGCAGCGGGGAGCAGGTGGTAGATTTACTGAGATGCAAAGACAGGGGTTTTTGATGTGGGGGAGAGGTGAAGGGACAGTGGTTTGAGCTCTGTTTTGAGCATGTCAGGTTTGAAATGTCTCCAGCAGGTATCCTAGAGAAGTCGTTGGGGAGACTGGGATTACCAGTCTGGAGCTCAGGGCAGCGGGCAGAAAGGGTGCAGATTTAGGAGTTGAATGAGAAGCGTGTGGACGAGGCTTTGAGATGCCTGGCACATAGTGAGTGCCCGGGCAGTGCTTTCGGCCTCTCCCCATTCCCTTGATAGGCAACAAGCATCCATTGTTCCTTCTCCCTCCACAAGTCACGGTGCCATCCTTATCCTTTATAAATGGAGGTTCATACAGATACTGTACACACACGCACATGGTGCTGTGAGCTTGTTTTTTCCTGTAACGGTCTGGCCTGGAGCTTGTTCCTTATCCACAGGCCTGCATCATTGTCTGTCTTTCGTGGCTGTGAAACATCCCACAGTCTGGTGGACTGCATGTTTTGTTTAATGAGTCCCCCTCACAAGGGGCCTTTTGTGTTTCTAGTTTCGCCTTCACGTGTGGCTGCAGCCCACCCGATGCACACGGCTCTGTGCATGTGTGCACGTGTGTCTGCTTAGAAGTGGTCAGACTAGGAGCCCTGGTTCTTTTGCATTAGCATTCCCTCCCAAATGTTTCTTCAGTGACAGGACACAGCATGGCACCTGTTAATATTTTTTGCCTTTAAAAAAATTATAAAAATAGTGCATGCCTTCTGTAAAAGTCTTCTTTAAAAACTTACTGAACGCATTTAAATCCCCCCAAAGGTGGTTTTTTTTTTTTTTGAGCCAAGTCTCCCCCAGGCTGGAGTACAGTGGCATGATCTTGGCTTACCGTAACCTTTGCCTTCCTGGGTTCAAATGATTCTCCAGCCTCAGCCTCCTGAGCAGCTGGGATTACAGGCACCCACCACCACACCCCACTAATTTTTGTGTTTTTAGTAGAGATGGGGTTTCACCATCTTGCCCAGGCTGGTCTTGAACTCCTGGGCTCAAGTGATCCACCTGCCTCAGCCTCCCAAAGTGTTGAGATTTCAGGCATGAGCCACCACCCTCGTCCAGCCCCTTAAGGATTTTAAGCAGAGTATCCCTAGTGTCCCAGAGTGGTGACGCATCCCTGGCCCCCTTGTTTGGTGTATGCCCTGCTGGAACCTCCGCACCAGCCTCGGAGAGGCCTAGGAACAAGTTCCCTGCTACCCGCACCAACCCCCTGGGTCCCTGACTTCCCCACTCTCAGTGGCCTGTGCCCCCCACCCAGCCCTCTCATCAGCTCTGCCCTACCCTCCCAGGTACCGCATCCTGAACCCCAGTGCCATCCCGGACGACACCTTCATGGATAGCAGGAAGGCCACAGAGAAGCTGCTGGGCTCGCTGGACTTGGACCACACCCAGTACCAGTTTGGCCACACCAAGGTTGGGGCACTGTGGGATGAGGGCTGGCCCTGGTTGTGGCAGTCACACTGGGCAGGGTTCATGCAGAAGTTTGGGGGTTACCCTGGCTGTCCCCCTCTCTACTCCCAGGTGTTCTTCAAGGCTGGGCTTCTAGGTGTTCTGGAAGAGCTCCGTGACCAGCGTCTGGCCAAGGTGCTGACACTGCTGCAGGCGCGGAGCCGTGGCCGCCTCATGCGCCTTGAGTACCAGCACCTGCTGGGAGGCAGGTGGGTGCGGGAAGGAGGCTGGGGACAGGGCAAGGGTGCGGCCCCTGCTCCTCAGCTCCCAGACCCACTGGCTCTCCCAGCCTGACCTGCGCCCTGCAGTCAGATCAGCCGCTGTGGCTGGTTGGGGCAAGGTTCTGTTCTGTGTCCCCCAGGCTCTATTTCCTCACCTCAAAAATTGGGGTAGGGCCCTTGCCTCTCCATTCCAGGCCATCAGTGTGGCCCGGAGGGGTACTGATGGCACCCAGTGCCTGAGACTTGTGTGCGCACCCCTAGGCAAGATGCTTCCTTTGCGTCATCCTGGTTGAAGCGCTGAAGTCCCGAGACAGGCGCTGTGATGGTCTCCGTTCAGCAAAGGGGTGCCCGTGTCACGGAGAGCCAGTGCCAGCTGGCGAGCGCTGGCTGGGATGTCATCCCAGGCCACTGTCCCCAGAGCCCCATGGCTTAACAGCCCTGGTGTCTTCAGGCACTTGCAGGGCCACCAGGACACGGGGCTCACGAGCCCCTTCACTGCAGGCGGGCCTGTGGGACTGTAGGCCTCCCTCAAACCCACTATAGAGGCATTAGGAGCTACTGGGAAGGTGAAACAAGTGAACTGTACCACGTGTCACCACCTGTGCTGGCGACGGGCAGCACTGAGCCAGCTCCACAGCCCAGCTCTCCTTCCCTAGGGACGCGCTATTCACCATCCAGTGGAACATCCGTGCCTTCAATGCCGTCAAGAACTGGTCATGGATGAAGCTCTTTTTCAAGATGAAGCCGCTGCTGCGCTCGGCGCAGGCGGAGGAGGAGCTGGCGGCCCTGCGGACGGAGCTGCGGGGTTTGCGAGGGGCGCTGGCTGCGGCCGAAGCCAAGCGCCAGGAGCTGGAGGAGACGCATGTCAGCGTCACCCAGGAGAAGAACGACCTGGCCCTGCAGCTGCAGGCTGTGAGTTGGGGTTCCCTTGTGACCTGGCATCCCCGGTCCCCTGAGGACCCCTGGCTGCTCTGAGAGACACTACAGCCAGATCCATGGGGCTCCGGCCTTACTCTCCCTATTCCAGAGGTGCCATGAGATGAGGCCTCCATGTTCCCTGCCTCCCACCCTAAGGCCTCATCTGGCCACGGGTCCTAGTGCTCTCCCCCGTGCCACCTTGGCCTCCTACTAACCCCGCAGCGGAACCCCTGCTCCAGCTCTCCCCTCCTGCCGTCCCTGAAACCAAACAGACCCATGCTCTCTTCTCTGGTGAAAGGCCATGGGAAACCAGGTGGCAGGTAAGAGGGTGATAGGCAGAGGGCACGGGTCAAGGGTCTGGTATCTCTGCAGGTCCACAAAGCAAGCTTTCCCGTCTTCAGCACATGGCTTTGTGTATCGCTTATGTCTCAGGCTCAAGCTAGTGCAGCAGGAACGTTGGTGGGAAGACCGATGGCCCTGTGGTCATAAAACTCACCTGCTTAGTGCAGGGGGCTGTGACACAGCCGGGCAGTGAGGAAATGGTGGGGAAAGGATACCTGAGCCCTTCCAGAGACTGCCTCCAGGAGCCCTTCTGTGGATGGGCAGGGGCCGCTGCTGCCCACCCTGCCCCGCAGAAAGCCTCAGCCCAACAGAGCAAGAGTGGGCAGTAGGCTTCTCTCTCAGAACCCTTGTTTGGGCCTCACTCTGGGCCACCCCCCACATGTCTAATGTTCCCCTCTTGATGCTCTGGGGTGTCCCTCTCCCTGAGCTTTTGCCCCTCCATATCTGAGCCTCCAGGGCCAAGGGCAGGTCAAGGCATTCCTGGGTCCTCAGAGCCCAGCCAAGATGGGCTTCAAACCTTTGCATGGACAAACAGATGAAGTTTCCTCTCCAGGGCCTGGCCTGGGGTTCCTCTGCTGGTTTACCTGGCCCTGCCCCAACCCGGCCCCACTCCGTGTCCCCTCCAGGAACAGGACAACCTGGCGGATGCCGAGGAGCGCTGCCACTTGCTGATCAAGTCCAAGGTGCAGCTGGAAGGGAAGGTGAAGGAGCTGAGTGAGCGGCTGGAGGATGAGGAGGAGGTGAACGCTGACCTGGCCGCCCGCCGGCGCAAGCTGGAGGACGAGTGCACGGAGCTCAAGAAGGACATTGATGACCTGGAGCTGACGCTGGCCAAAGCTGAGAAGGAGAAACAAGCCACCGAGAACAAGGTGTGGGGAAGGGCCCTGAGCCGTGTGGCTGCAGGCCCCACCCCTGTCCCACTAAGCCTCTGCTTTGTGGCCTTGCGCATGTCACTGCCTCTCTTGGGCCTCAATTTCCTTATCTGTCAAGTAGGATTAGCAGCACTTACCCCATTAGGTGGGTGGTGATTTGGTGTGTGACTGGCCTTAATCCTGAGCACACCGCGACTGGTCCTTGCACACAGCAGGTGTTTAGCACATGCTAGCAATCCTCATCTGTCCTGGAGTGCAAGTCCCTTGAGGGCAGGAACTCCATGTCCCCAGCTCTGCATCCTGCAGGTGCCTTCTGACCTTGAGCCCTCACGACGGCCCCTGTGGTTCCCAGTGCTGGAGGAGTGACTCCGCTACACAGGAGGGAAAGTGAGGCAGGGGCAAGAGGCTTAGGTTCTCCCAGATGCTCACTGAGGAAGCCAGGACTAGGAAGCGGCTGCCCTGAACACCTGCTAATACTGCACGTGACTGGCATCTGTGGCTCTCTTGCTGGGCCTGGCACGGTGCATCTGCTCGTGAATGCTCGTTACAGCTGGTGTGGAGGGTCCCTCCCTTAGGCAGAAGCAGTGCAGGCTTGGAGTCGAGTGACTTGCCCGAGTCCCATAGCTGGAAGGGGCGCTTGCTCTGACCTGGTGTGGTGGCCACTCAGAGTGCAGGGAAGGACGTCTGTCCCTGTGGTGACCCTGGCCCTGGCACAGGTGAAGAACTTGACGGAAGAGATGGCTGCACTGGACGAGTCAGTGGCCCGGCTGACCAAGGAGAAGAAGGCGTTGCAGGAGGCCCACCAGCAGGCCCTGGGCGACCTGCAGGCTGAGGAGGACCGCGTGAGCGCACTGACCAAGGCCAAGATCCGGCTGGAGCAGCAGGTGGAGGACGTAAGTCAGCACCACCCCGAGACTGGTGGTGGGGCCAGGGTGCTGGCTGGCCTGGGCCATGGCTGATCCCTGCTCTGCCTGCTCTGCAGCTGGAATGCTCCCTAGAGCAGGAGAAGAAGCTGCGCATGGACACGGAGCGGGCCAAGCGCAAGCTGGAGGGTGACCTGAAGCTGACACAGGAGTCAGTGGCCGATGCTGCCCAAGACAAGCAGCAGCTGGAGGAGAAGCTCAAGAAGTAGGTGCGGCGGGGGCAGCGTAGGGGCCTTCTGAGCCTGCACCCACTCCTTGGTGCCTTCTGGATTCTTGTGGGTCCCGTGGCATTGCAGAGGTTAAGGGTGGGGTTGAGAGATGGGGGCACTAAGGTGCAGGGGTAGCACTCCCTGGACTAAGGGCCCTTGCCAGGGTCCAGGGCTGAGGCCACAGAGCCCAGTGCAACAGGTGCATGGGGATGAGGTCCCTTAGGGCCTGTGCTGGCTCACCCGTGTGGCTCCCAGGAAGGACTCTGAGCTGAGCCAGCTGAGCCTGCGGGTGGAAGACGAGCAGCTCCTGGGGGCCCAGCTGCAGAAGAAGATCAAGGAGCTACAGGTACGTGGGGGTCTGTTGAGTGAGGCCTGGGGTCAGAGGCCCACAGTGGTGACAGCTGCCCTGCATGCCCACCCCAGGCTCGGGCGGAGGAGCTGGAAGAGGAGCTGGAGGCAGAGCGGGCAGCCCGGGCCCGTGTGGAGAAGCAGCGCGCAGAGGCGGCACGGGAGCTGGAGGAGCTGAGCGAGCGGCTGGAGGAGGCTGGCGGTGCATCTGCGGGGCAGCGTGAGGGCTGCCGCAAGCGCGAGGCAGAGCTGGGGCGGCTGCGGCGGGAGCTGGAGGAGGCAGCGCTGCGGCACGAGGCCACAGTGGCAGCGCTACGGCGCAAGCAAGCGGAGGGCGCTGCGGAGCTGGGTGAGCAGGTGGACAGCCTGCAGCGGGTGCGGCAGAAGCTGGAGAAGGAGAAGAGCGAGCTGCGCATGGAGGTGGATGACCTGGCTGCCAACGTGGAGACTCTGACCCGCGCCAAGGTGTCTGTGCCTTCCCGAGCCCATACCCACCCTGACTTTAAACCAGTCCCGACCCCAGCAGCCAATACTGTCTTCACACCAGCCTCCACCTGGTACCTGATCCTGAGCCCTGACCTGTTAACCTGGCCCCCAACCCCCATTTCTCAGCATCCTACCAGTCCTGACCTTACGCTCTGACTCCCTGTGACCCCAGCCCTTGACTCTTGAACTCTGACCTAATACCTGTCCTGACTCTGTCTTGAACCCCAGCACCCTAACCTTGACCCCTGACCTTTCTACTATGCAATCCTGACAGCTGACCTCTGACCACTGTCCCCAGCTGACTCCACAGCTACTATCCCAACTCTCACCCCAACCCACTGGCCCTGTCAGTTTTAATGCCCAGCAGTAGAATCCCTTTTCCTGACTTTGAACTTGGGGCTCTGCTCTCCTTTTGATTCCTGGGCCCACATCTAGCTTACCAGTTTCTGATCCCAGATCCCAGTCTCTGACTAGCAGACCCAGATCCTGCCCTCTGATGCACAAACTTGTTCTGATGTCTGACCCCTGACCCCCGACCCCCAACCCGGGATCTCAGGCCAGTGCAGAGAAGCTGTGCCGGACCCATGAGGATCAGCTAAGTGAGGCCAAGATCAAGGTGGAGGAGCTGCAGCGGCAGCTGGCAGATGCAAGCACGCAGCGTGGGCGGCTACAGACAGAAAGTGGTGAGGCCAGGGGCTCAGCTGGCCATACTGGGCAGGGCTTTCGTGCAGCCCTCACCAGCCTGACCTGCCTGCTCGCCTCTTTGCCTGCAGGGGAGCTGAGTCGCCTGCTGGAGGAGAAGGAATGTCTCATCAGCCAGCTGAGCCGCGGGAAGGCCTTGGCCGCCCAAAGTCTGGAGGAGTTGCGGCGGCAGCTAGAGGAGGAGAGCAAGGTGGGCTGGTGCTGGTGACCATGGAGTATGCAGGTGGGCACCGGGGCCACTGGGCTAGACCAACACTGAGGTCACTGATGTCCCTGCAGGCCAAGAACGCCCTGGCCCACGCGGTGCAGGCTTTGCGGCATGACTGTGACCTCCTGCGGGAGCAGCACGAGGAGGAGGCTGAGGCCCAGGCTGAGCTGCAGCGGCTGCTGTCCAAGGCCAATGCTGAGGTGGCCCAGTGGAGGAGCAAGTATGAAGCAGATGCCATCCAGAGGACCGAGGAGCTGGAGGAGGCCAAGTGAGTGCTTTGCTGGCCAGGCCACTGCTGTGCAAGGCTTTACGCATGCACCTCTGAGCCCCACTGAGGGTGGGTGAAGGGAGCTGTTGGGCTGTTCTCCCTCCCTCCATGGTCCACACCTTGTCTGTTCCCATGGCCTAGAAAGAAGTTGGCACTACGACTGCAGGAGGCAGAGGAGGGTGTGGAGGCTGCCAATGCCAAGTGCTCGTCGCTGGAGAAGGCCAAGCTGCGGCTGCAGACAGAGTCAGAGGATGTGACCCTGGAGCTGGAGCGGGCGACCTCAGCGGCCGCTGCCCTGGACAAGAAGCAGCGGCACCTAGAGCGGGCACTGGAGGAACGGCGGCGGCAAGAGGAGGAGATGCAGCGGGAGCTGGAGGCAGCACAGAGGGAGGCCCGTGGCCTGGGCACCGAGCTCTTCCGGCTACGGCACAGCCATGAGGAGGCACTTGAGGCCCTGGAGACGCTCAAGCGGGAGAATAAGAACCTGCAGGGTAGGAGCTGCTGCATGCCAGGGCCAGGGTGCTGCCCTGGGGTCGGAGCACCTTGGAGTCATGGGGTGCCCTGGTGGGGACACCCTGGAATCAGGGGTGAGTGGAGAGACCTGGGCGGGAGTACAAGCCATGGGGGTGGCCCCTCAGCGCCCTGTCCACTGCAGAGGAGATCAGCGACCTCACGGACCAGGTGAGCCTCAGTGGGAAGACCATCCAGGAACTGGAGAAAGCCAAGAAGGCGCTGGAAGGTGAGAAGAACGAGATCCAGGCTGCACTGGAGGAGGCAGAGGTCAGGAGCTGGCCGCAGGGGTGGGTGGACACTGACCTGCTGATCCCTGGCCGCCCCCCCCAACACCCCAGCCTGACTGCTCTGTATCTACAGGGGGCCCTGGAGCTAGAGGAGACCAAGACCCTGCGGATCCAGCTGGAGCTCTCCCAGGTCAAAGCGGAAGTGGACCGGAAGCTGGCAGAGAAAGATGAGGAGTGCACTAACCTGAGGTGTGTTCATCCTCCTCCCGTCCCTGCCTCCAGAGAGCAGTAGGGAAGGGAAGCAGTGTGTACTCTGCTCTCTCTAGTCTGTCCCTCCCATGTGACTTTCTCAGGTCCGAGTTGCTGTCTCCATTCTAGAGGTGAACCTCGGAGACGCTAAAGGACTTGCCCAAGGTCACACCGTGGGGGTGGAGCCAGAGTTAGTCCACCTCTGTCTGCCTGGGCCTCACTCTTGTCCATGAACTTGCTCTGATTGGCCACAGGCAGTCACAAGGGGCTTTAAACTGGGGAGGGATGACTCACTTGTTCTCAGAATGGGTTCCTGTCCCCAGTAGTCCTTGGGCATTTGTACGGACAGTTGTGCCCTCATGGGAACTCCTCTCATGCCACCCTCCTCCCATAGGCGCAACCACCAGCGGGCTGTGGAGTCCCTGCAGGCCTCCCTGGATGCAGAGACACGGGCCCGCAATGAGGCGCTGCGGCTCAAGAAGAAGATGGAGGGTGACCTCAACGACCTGGAGCTGCAGCTGGGCCATGCCACCCGCCAGGCCACGGAGGCCCAGGCTGCCACGCGGCTGATGCAGGCACAGCTCAAGGAGGAGCAGGCAGGGCGGGATGAGGAGCAGCGGCTGGCGGCTGAGCTCCGTGAGCAGGCACAGGCTCTGGAGCGCCGGGCCGCGCTGCTGGCGGCAGAGCTGGAGGAGCTGCGGGCTGCCCTGGAGCAGGGCGAGCGCAGCCGGCGGCTGGCAGAGCAGGAGCTGCTGGAGGCCACCGAGCGCCTCAACCTCCTGCATTCGCAGGTGGGGACAGGAGTCCCTGGGGACAGAGCAGGTGCAGGCCTGTGGGCTGGCTCTGAGACTCCGCTTCCCCTCAGAACACAGGCTTCCTGAACCAGAAGAAGAAGCTGGAGGCGGACTTGGCCCAGCTGAGCGGGGAGGTGGAGGAGGCTGCACAGGAGAGGCGGGAGGCCGAGGAGAAGGCCAAAAAGGCCATCACTGACGTAAGGCTGGGCCAGGGCTGTGGGAAGCCTGGGGCAGAACACAGAGGGACTTCCCTGAGGCTGGTCACCTGACCAGCCCCTCCTCCCCCGCAGGCGGCCATGATGGCCGAGGAGCTGAAGAAGGAGCAGGACACGAGTGCGCACCTGGAGCGGATGAAGAAGACGCTGGAGCAGACGGTGCGCGAGCTCCAGGCCCGCCTTGAGGAGACAGAACAGGCTGCCCTCCGCGGTGGGAAGAAGCAGGTGCAGAAGCTGGAGGCCAAGGTGTGTGCGGACCCTCCAGTCCTGGGCCCAGGCAGGGTGGGTAGCCCGGGGATGGGCTTGGCATCAGGCCCTCCCTCTGCCCGCAGGTGCGGGAGCTGGAGGCCGAGCTCGACGCAGAGCAGAAGAAGCACGCTGAGGCCCTGAAGGGCGTGCGCAAGCATGAGCGCCGTGTCAAGGAGCTCGCATACCAGGTGGGTGATGGTCTCCCTGGGGAGGGGCCCTGGAGCTGGCCCAGCATAAGCAAGCCCTGAGTCCCCCTTGCCTGCCCAGGCTGAGGAGGACAGGAAGAACCTGGCTCGCATGCAGGACCTGGTGGACAAGCTGCAGAGCAAGGTCAAGAGCTACAAGCGCCAGTTCGAGGAGGCGGTGAGTGCACTGGGGTCTGGACACCTGGACCCAGCACGCCTCAGCATGCCCGGGCTGACGCCACCCCAGTTCTACCCCAGGGTCTGTGGCCAGGTGAGGCGTCAGCAGCTGCTCCACCTCCCAGCTCAGTGACCCAGAGGAAAGAGAGAAGCTTCTGACGGCTCTGGGGAGAACAGACCCCACGTGCTTTCCCCCTGGCCAAAGCTGGCCTCTGAGGGGCGGGGCGGGCATATCATGATGTTGGTGTGTCCCAACTTCCTTATTCTTGCTGTGGTATTGGTGAGGACGGACAGTGACAGTAGGAACAGAGTTGAGGACCAGGAGCCACCTCCCTTCTGGGGATGGGGCGGGGACCAGAATAAGCATCTCAAAGAGGAGCCTGTGTGTGTCCCCAGGAGCAGCAGGCCAACACCAATCTGGCCAAGTATCGCAAGGCCCAGCACGAGCTGGACGATGCGGAGGAGCGGGCAGACATGGCAGAAACCCAGGCCAACAAGCTGCGGGCACGGACCCGGGACGCCTTGGGCCCCAAGGTGAGGGGTGGCGGGGGCACTGCCCTCGGCGCAGGGCAGGGTGTGGGGAATGACAGGTCATACTGCTCACTCAGCCATCCCTCTCCCCTCAGCACAAGGAGTGACGGCTGGAGACCCTGGGCTCTGAAGAGGGATGTCTGCTGTTGTGCCTCTGGCTGAGGCCACCTGCCCCAATCCTGCCATATCTGCATCCCCTCTGCTGCCCTCCCTGAATAAATGCCACAGCTGCAACCAGTTTCCTTCTCATTCTTTGGGGTTCAGGAGGGAAAAAAGTCCTAGGGACAAAAGCCAGGTCCACAGCAGTCATTTAAAATAAAGTTATTTAATAGTCTCCATTTAATTGGTTTATTTGCTGTTAATAAATTGGCAACACAAGGAAGGGCCCCATGTCCAGGCTCAGGCAGGAGCTGCTGCCCTGTGCCCCAAGGGATGGAGGGAAAGGCCCCTCCACTTCTGTGAGAGCCCCCTGGGATGAACACAGCGGCCAATGAGCAAACAACCAGAGGAGCTAAAGGAAAATGAGGCAGGAAGGGCAGAGGGGCAGGCTTGGGGGAAGGCAGCATTCTCTGATAACCCCCACCCCTGCCCAGGGCTCAGAAGCCTTTGCCTGGGTCTAAAGGCCAGGGATAAGGGAGGCTTGGCTCACAGACGAGGGGGGTCACCCATATCTTCCTCCCTATCCCGGGACTGACAGCCAAGTAACCAGGCAGGAGCTCAGACAGAGCTAATGATAAAAGTCCTCTTACCACTGGGTGGGCCTGGGCCCCACGGTTCTTAGGAAAGGTGGGCATGGTACCCCATCCTCATTATGGGGACTGAGGCTTTCCAATGACCTGGGGCCCTGAGACCTAGGGGGACCAAGGGCTTCTAGGACTTCCCTCCCACCAAGCCTGTACCCAAAGACCTGGGGCAGGCAGAGAGCAGCAGGGAGGCACGGGAACAGGGCAGGGTGTGTGGCATTGTACCCACACTCACCCACACTGGCCCAAGCTCACTCCTCAGTGAAGTCCCTGTCTATGTCCATGTAGGGCTCCTCGATGTAGCTAACGAGGGCAGAGGGTGACTGGCGGTCCGGGTTCAACAGGATGGACACTGTCTCCTTCCAATATGAGAAGCTGATGCAGGAGCTCTGGGCAAAGAGGGAGGGGGCTGAGGGGCGCCTGGAGGACCAAGGTCAAGCCTAGCACCGGGACACCCCTCTGAGAGGCCCCGGGTCCCACCCATCACCGCCTCGAAGGGTGAGGCACTCACATTCTCTAGGCAGGTGCTGTCCTTGTCCTTGTGCAAGTAGTGCTGCTGCCAGAAGCGCAGCAGGTTGTGGAAGTTGTTGAGCAGGAAGCCGGGGTATTTCTTGCTGTGCTCCATCCGCTGCAGCAGCCGCAGGTACAGGGGCAGCCGCTCTTTCCGTCGGGCCAACATCAGGATCACTAGGCTGGTGTTGAGGCAGCTGACGTTCTCCTGCAAGGCCACAGGCCCGCCAGGTCAGGGGCTGGTGCCCTCGGTGAACCTGGGCAGCCACCAGGCAAGCAGGAGAGTGGCCCTAGGGTTCGGGTCACCCACGGAGCTCTTCCCCACACAGACATGAGATAGGACTGGGGGAAGGGCGCCCCAGCACCTGGCCTGAGCACCCTCCTGTTCGGCACGCCACCTCCCACCCCTAACCCTACCTGAGGGCAACGTGTCCCAGTCCAGACCTCAGCTGAAGCATCACTTCCTCCAAAAGGCCCATCCCCAGGCAGGGCTGGGTGCATGAGTTAGGGGCGGTCATCCCCCTTCAGAAGTGCCATTCAGCACTAGCCTGTGTGCCTTGGCGGGGAAGAGTTCTGACCCACTCACCATGCACTCCCCATGAGCGGGGGGCTTACCTCAATATGGAACCAAATACCACCTCTAAGAGGTGCTAGGATCACCTCCACTTTAGAAGAGGGGTGAGGCTCAGAGAAAGAAAGGCTGCATGACTGTTTGGTAAGGGAGCTGGGCAGCCTCAGGTCCGATTCCACAGCTCAGCATGGCAGGAGGGGTGAGGGACGTGGACATGGGGGAGGCGGGGAGAGCGCTGGCCTGGGAGTCAGCCTGGACCTGAAGGGACTTGCTAGCCCTCCTTAGGCCCCGTCCATTCTATGGGGCACTGATTCCTCCCAAGGATAGTCCTTAGAAGAGCTGGGTCCCCTGAGATGCACTTCTGGAGTGAGGGTGGGAGACAGAAACCTGCTGGGCTCCAGGACAAATGAACTGGTTTCTAATCAACCTTCCCTGCCAGGTCCTCTCACCTGGGTCAGTGTCTGCACATGGATGATGTTGATGAGGCGGAAGAGGAAGGACATCTGCGTGGGCACCTGGGCTATGTAGGCGAGCAGGCGGCACTCGGACAGGACCTCGGCAACTGTGGAGGGAGGTGGGGGTGAGCAGCAGGTCAGGCTCAGGCTCAGTGGCTGGGCTGCGCAGGCCTCTAGTCAAGCCCCGATTGGGTCCTGACTCTAAGGCTGGGAACTCATCATCAAAACAGCTGCAACGAAAGCTGACTGCGGCAGGAAGAGGAACCTCCAGCTGTCCTGCCACCAGGCAAAGCCCGTGTTCTCAGAGTCCCCAGGAGTGCCCCACATCTCATCCTCCAGAACCAAGCTCAGGGCAGCTCTCCCTCAGCCCTCCCCGACCTGGCTCCAGACTCCCTCTATATCACCCACAGGAGAGTTTCCTCCACAGGAAGATGAATCCATGATGCTACATTAAGAAAAACAATGGAAAAGTTCAAATCCTCCTGCAGAGCTCCTGGCGCAACTGGTTTTCCACACCAGCTCTCGGGTAAGTCTGGCCCAGGGCTGAGACCACAAGGCACAGGTTCTGCTCTGTCCACTAGTGTCGGAGCAACTGCTTCCCACACAATCGGGAGGTGGGGCAACAGCCAAAGGTACCAAACTCTATGTGGCTGTTCCCCTGAAACAGACCTTCTGGGGCAGAAAAAGGAGGCAAACAGCTAAATTACCAACCAAATACTTCTTGATACTTCGGGGTGGGGGGTGGAGCTCACAAACTCTCAAGAGAATGTGCTGGATGCCACAGGCCCTTTCCTAGGAAAAAAGTACCCACGTGGTGCACATACACAGGGAAGTGCGTGGGCAAGTCTAGGTGAGTTCAGACACCCGCTGCACCACAGGGCACTGAGGACAAAGGAGCCAACTCATCATACCAGGCAATACCAGCCCAGAACAGGAAGGTCTTTTTCTGGTTTGTTTTTTGCATTTTGCAAGCAACAAATGTTAAAGTGTTGTACCTGCTCATTAAAGGAAGCACGAACAACAGTGAAACGTCAAAGCAGCAAAGCGAATTGCCCTGGGAGCCGCCACCTTGAGGCCAGGCCGGCCACATGGGCGTCTGGTGCAGGCCCTCAGTCATTCTTGTCTCCCTGCTGGAGACGGGGTGTCTGATGCCAGCGGTCTCACCCTGCGTGACTCGCCCTGACAGCCGGGCTTTCATGTACCTTTCATATCCACCTGGTTTTCAAATCGGTCCAGGGACAGAGTGACACAGCGCACCAGCATGTTGGAATCCACCAGGGAACTGTTGATCTGCTTCAGGAACACCTGGAACTGCAGCAGAAACCAAGCTCATGGTGGGCGGTGGGCTGCTGCCAGTGATGGCCATGGCCCGGGGGGGACAGTCACTGCAAGGGGCATGAGTGACCTCCACCAGCCCTACTGCTTCAGATAGGAAGACAGAGGCTCAGACAAGCTTCGGGACCTGCCTCACTATCCCGGTACTAAAGGCACCCCCCGGAGTTCAGCACAGATCCGACACTCTGGCCAGTGGTTTCACACTGAAGGGTGCTAGACTCCACTAGTTTTTACTTCTGATCTTACTTCAGTTAGCCTGAGCTGGGTTTCTGTCACACACACCCAGTGAGCCTAACAGACCAGGACCAGTCCCTCCCTCCAGCAGCTCCCACCACAGCACCCAACACGCTACATCACAGCAGGGGCACAACCCACCCATTCCCACCTTCAGTCTCTACCCACAAGCAGCCCCGGTTTTCATCCCTGCATTCCCAGGGTCTAGCACAGCGCCAGGCAGAGCAGGTTCTGATGAATATCTGCCAAAGACTGCCCATACACCCCTGTAGTCTCTAATTTAAAACCTGTGCCTGAAGACTGGCAGACAAGGACTCCAAGAAAACTTCTGGACAACCCAGCACACTCCACAGAGCCCTGGGTTACCTTTACCTTTGCATCGGTGTTGATGTATTTATTGAATCTCTTGAATGCATCAACGTTGAACTTCATCAGCTCCCCCAGGAGGTCAAAGTAACTCTGGAGTACGTCCCTTGACTTGCACTCGCTGTCCACAATGCAGTAAAGGATGTGCTGGGTGAGGAGGGAGAGGGTGAAGCTGGGTGAGGAGGGAGAGGGTAAAGCTGCGAAAATATTGAGTTTTCATCCCGGTTCCCTCACCAGGATGCTGGCTCAAAGCAAATGTGTGCTGTGAGCTCCATGCCAGGCCCTGGGGCAGCTGCCCCCACCCCACCACCGCCACCCCAGGGCCTGGCATGGAGCTCAGAGCACGCACTTGCTTTGAGCCAGCATCCTGGTGAGGGAATCTGCAACCCTGTCTGGATTATTGTCTGAGGACGCTGGTAGCCCCAAGGATAGGACCAGGCCTGACAGACCTCACCAGGAGGCAGAGCAGACTGGGAATGTGGCATAGTCTCTCCCCTGCTTGGGGCACACAACTGAAGCCTGTGACCTGTTCTGTGGTCACCAAGATGGTGGGATGCTCAGCTCCCAGGTGAGGGGAGCTGCTGTCACCAGGTCTAAGGCCACTGCCTAAGCACTGAGGTCATTCAAGTAAATGAAGGACAGAATTTAAAAGTAAAGGACACATTCTGACCCCATTGTTCGTGTTTATGAAGTTGTTTAAAGTTTATACCAAAGTATTGAGTTTTCATCAAGAGAATAAAGCCAATTTAACTCCTTAAACGTTTTCTACATTTTCTTGATGTTACATTGATTTGGATCAATTCTCTTTCACGTGGATTTTATAATTCATGGGTCAGTTTCTTGTCCATATTAAAAAATCGTTTTAAAGACTAATGATAACTCTGGCCATTTTGCTCTAAGTTTTACTTTTTCTGAAGACCATTATTCAATAAAGGAAAATTAACTTTTACTATCACGATATCCTCAGGGTCAAAATACCTTCCTGATTAAACTCTCACCCTCCTGCATGGCCTGGCCACCTTCCAAATCTGTCACCCCTTAAACACTCATGGGGAACCCACAGTTGGAAACCCAGGGCAAACACTAGGGCAACCTGCACTGGCATTTACAAGTGGAAACATTTGGTCTGCTCCTGATGAACTGTTTGGGGGTCAGGACAGGACAGCAGTGCATGGGCTGGGAAGATGGAACCCAAGACCCTGGCTCCTCCAGACCATACCTCCAGGAGGCCTCGCTTCAGCAGGAACATCTGGTCTGCATAGGAAGTGGTCCCTCGGAGGAAACTCTCCACAGCCCGAGCTTGCCAAAACCTGCAACCCAAATATTGGCTCAGGTGGCTAAAGCTGTCCTCTTCTGGCTCATGTTCAATTCCTCAAGGGGTTGGGACATGTTTGTTGCCTTTTCATGTACTCAACAGACATTTACTGAACATCTACCAAGCATAGGGCTTCATTCTGGCCCTGGGGACACAGCAGTGGCCCCATCCTCATAGAGGTGCCAGCTCAGTGGAAATGTCTATCTTGGTCTGTCTGGAAGGGGCTGTGTCACAGAGAAAGTACCATCTGTGACAGAAGGGCTGGCTCCTGCAAGTCCCACATGAAAACAGACTCTAGGCTTTGCCCTTTCAGAAGAATGGGAGGATGTGTAACTGAAGGGCCAGGAATGTGTGAGGGAAGCTGACAGACACATGCAGACAGGCCACTGGGCTCACAGACAATGGGCTGGCCTAGAGGAGTGATGGCTAATGTTGACCGAGGGGCCCAGAGGGTACAGTGGGGATCCATGACAGGGAGTTTGGACAGGGCACTGAAATGACAAAGGCCCATATGGGCATGAAGCCTCTGGACAGCTCACACCCAGCCCTGATGGAACTCCACCTGTCCACTGACCTCAAGCCTAATCTCAGATGTGTCTAAGGACCTCAGAGAAGGCCACCCTGTACTCCCCAGCCCCTACCCCTAGCAGCGGAAGAGGCTTGCCTTTGCTCCTCCAGCTCCCAGACCAACCCTGGCTCCATACCTTTCTACACTGTATTGAAATAGCACAGCTCTAGGGAATTCATGGCAGGGCCCATATCCCAGTTCTGTCCCACCCATGCAGCACCAGCACAGAACAGGTGCTTGGTGAATGCTCGCTCACTGTGGGCTGCAGCGGAAGCTCCTGTATACCTGTGAGTCAACGCAGGGCAAGATGGCAGTCAAACTACCTCTTCCCAGCAGAAACTGTGCTTCAGAAATGGACTCTGGTGACTAAAGGAGGTATTCCTAATCTCCTGAGAAACACCTGGCTTGGGGCCCCGCAGACCTGGCAGGTACTTGTCCCCAGACCCACCTGAAAGATGACTCTGCTGGCTCCTTCTTCATGACCTGCAGCAGACGAGTTAATAAGCCCCTCTTCC
Organism: Cacajao melanocephalus; assembly: GCA_963573385.1. Lineage (NCBI taxonomy): Eukaryota > Metazoa > Chordata > Mammalia > Primates > Pitheciidae > Cacajao > Cacajao melanocephalus. The sequence goes on from CAUYLG010066285.1 coordinate 20,080, forward strand.
CATCACACACCAAACTCCTGAAATAGAACAGAGAGACACTGGTGACAGATCTGAGAGGCTGCCAGGAGCCTTGGGGCTGGGTCACTCTGCTGGCTTAGGTGGTGAAAAACTATGGGGACATTTCCAAGTCTGCAGGATGCCTCCCTGCTCCAGCTGGGCCCGGAGCCCGGGAGACCCCTGCAGCCACAGAATTACAACCACAAATGCGCTCCCGCCACATCTCCGGCCAGCTTTCCCTCCCAGGCCAGAAACACACCCACAGTTAGACATGGCTCAGAACTGCCAGAGGAGGGCTGTTTATACCAGAAGTGTGTTGGAACAGTCCATGACAGTCTCCCAAATGGGGCAAAGACTGTGCCAATAGGGTGGAGCCCAGCATACTCCCTGCCCGAGGTTCACTTTCAGCTGGCCTTGGGCAAGTGACCACAACTCCAGGCCTCAGCTTCCCAGTCTATGAAGCAAAGGCAAGAGATGAGGAAAGGACTCAGGCCCCATCATGGGGGAAGGAAGAGGGCCAAGCAGGCAGGGGTCTGGGCCCTTCAAATAGAGCAGCTCTACTGTGATCCACTACAGACATCATGGCAGGACTGGGGATGATTTTATTTGAATGAAGCGTTCTGCTGCCTTAGAAAAAAAGGTTGGGAGGTAAGGAGTGGTGGCTCACACCTGTAATCCCAGGACTTTGGGAGGCTCACTTGAGGCCAGAAGTTTGAGACCAGCCTGGGCAACACAGTGAGACTCCATCTCTACAAAAAAAAAAAAAAGTAAAAACACTAGTTGGGCATAGTGGCCCACACTTGTAGTCCAGCTACTTGGAAGGCTGAGGCAGGAGGATCACTTGAGCCCAGAAGTTTGTGGCTGCAGTGAGCTATGACCACACCATTGCTCTGCAGCCTGAGGGACAGAGCAAGAACCTGTGTCTAAAAAAACAAAATAACAACAACAACAAAATCAAAAAAGGTTGAAAAATTATAGCTGTTGTTGGATAAAATCCACTGTACTATGATGCCTGTGTGACTGGCCCCCGTTGCCTGGCTCTAGAAGGTGAGGCAAATCTAACCCAGGTAACACTGCCTAACAGTTGGCAGCAGGTAACAGGCTTCTGTCCACCCTGCTTGGCTGCAGATGTCACCAGGCAAGAAGGGAGCACATCAGCAAAGGTGCTGATGCACAAGACAAGGGAGGGCAGTGCGGAGCACACATGACTTTCGGCAGGTGACCTCTCTGAGGCTCTGCTCCCTCATTGTCAAGTGCAGGTACTGATGGGGCGTCCCTCCTAGGGCAGCTGTGAGGCTCCAATGAGAAAGTGCAGGTGACAGGAATACAGTGCCTGGTACACAAGAGCTACATGTGAGAGAGGACACGCATGCATGCCTGCCTGTGCTCACCTGTGAGCCCCCAGGGAACGTGGGCAGCCAGGACAGGCTGAGGGAAAAGCTGCACCGCCTGTACTCACCTGTCGGTGTTGAGGACGGCTTCCACCTCAGGGATGTTGGCCTTGAGGGAGATGGCACTGAGTTCGTTCAGCTCCTGGTTATTGAGTAACAGGTACTTGTTCCTGAAACAAAACAGGCTAGAAGTGGTAAAGGGCAGGAACTGAGGCTGCTGGGTCAGCACTAGGATACTGCAAGGTCTCCTGCCCCCTTCCTGCAGAGAGAATCTGAGAAGCCACCAGGCATTTTCCTTCAGCACCTCTCACCCCAGCCAGCACTCGCAGGAGGGAACTCTGGGCTCTTAGGCTGTGCAATCTCTCCCTGCTCCCAAACCCCAACCCCCAACCCCCAACCCCCAACAACCCCCGCCTGCCACATTCACCGACAAGCCCCTTCCTTCAGTAGGCCTTTCTCTTTGCCTACATTTCTACTTGTTTTCTCAAAGGCACCGGCACCTCAGCATGTCCAATCACACTCAAGCCTGGCCCTGCTGTAGCCGTCCCACCAGCCACCAGTCACACATCACAGAGAGGCCTGGTCAACTGTTTGACAGCCCCCAACGCCCAGCTTTGCCGTCCAGGCCTGTCACTGCTGGGTCCTGTGCTCCCAGGACACTAGCTCCCTAAAAGGTATCCCACTGGAACTGAGTCATCACACAGGGTCCAAAGTGATCCTCAGAATCAGGATTCTGATCCTGTCGCTCCTGGTGAAAACACTTCCACAGCTTCTCACTGCGTTTAAAACACAGACATTTTCTGACTTAGGAGGGGGTTATATCCCAATAAACCCATATTTGAAAACACCATAAGTTGAAAACACATTTAGGCCAAAATGGTGGCTCACACCTGTAATCCCAGCACTTTGGAAAGCCAAGGTAGGCGGATCACGAGGTCAGGAGTTCGAGACCAGCCTGGCCAACACGGTGAAACCCCGCCTCTACTAAAAACATAAAAAATTAGCTGGGCATAGTGGTGCATGCCTGTAATCCCAGCTACTCGGGAGGGTGAGGTAGGAGAATCATTTGAACCTGGGAGGCAGAGGTTGCAGTGAGCCTAGATCGCGCCACTGCACTCCAGCCTGGGAAATAGAACAAGACTCCATCTCGGAAAACAACAACAAGAAAACGCATTTAATATAGCTAACCTACTGAACCTCATAGCTTAGCCCAGCCTACCTGGAATGTGCTCAGAACAATGATAGCCTACACTTGGGCATGATCACTGGCACCATGGCAGGCACAGCACAGAGCACTGGCTGTCTACCTTGGTGACTGCGTAAACTGTGTATCATTAGCCCAGGAAAAGATCAAAATCCAAAATTCTACTTCTGTACCATTGTAAAGCTGAAAAATCCTAAGTGATGGATTGTCTGTATATAAAATCCAGGCCTGTGAATGTGACCCACAAGGCCCTGTGCAGCCCAGCCCAGAGCCAAGCCCACATCAGTCCCATCTGCTGGCCACACTGGTCCTCCCTCACTCAGGGACTTCTGGCTAGAACATTCACCCTCTCACATGCCTGTTCACTCAATTCACTACCAGCTGACCCTCAGGTCTTGGCGCTGACAAGCCATTTCTGCAGGATAGAGTGCCCGAGCGTCCTCTGGCCAGTTCTGGACCCTGTCAAATGTCCTCTCACAGACCCCACTCCTCTCTTCCTGGATACCATCTCCACTCGCCATTCATGCTCCGCGGTGGAATCCTCTGATAAATGAGTGTCTCTGTTTCAGACCTTGCCCTTCATGAGAGCAGGGACCATGGCTGTTGGCATTCACCCTGACATTCCACAGAGTACTCAGATTGAAGAGTCTGATGAAAGCTTACTTCCTCAGGGAAAACAGTGCAGTTCCATAACATACATGGTGCCATTTTTCAGAAGGTCAATATACTTCCTGGAGCCCTTCTTTGGCTTTTAGCCAGAAAACTCCTCAAAGAGGATGGTTACATACGATGGAGGTGCCCTGGGCCACAGCTGTCTCTAGGCATGTTCTGTTAGCTCCAATGCAAGTTTTTAAACAAAATTTCAACAAACATTTAAAAATCAGGCCCTTTCACATAAATCTTCATTTCTGGCTTTCCTTGGCAGAAAAAATCAGAAGTTATGCAACAGTGGGCTCAGTTTCCTGTACACATGCAGCTGGCTGGAGCTGAGCTCATAAAATTCTGGCTCACTAAGGTCCCCACCACATCATCTCCCCAATGCCAAGGTCAAGGATCAGCTTCTAGTCAGCCCCTTCCTGCATGCCAGTCACTCACTTCCTGCACTGTTTTCCTTACAGCAGAGAGTAACTTTCCTTGTACATTCTTCACTGAAGGTTAAAAAATAAATGAGGGCAGAATGTATTTAAAGAAAAATGGAAGGGAGCACATGTCCTTGTGGAAGGAAGAATCCCCCATCTGCTCAATAAATAGCTGGCTCTGCATGTCTGAGCATCCTGTTGGCCCTTGGGAATAGCCACGCTGTCCACTCTTGCTTCAGAGGGGCAGCTGGTTGAAAGATCCATTGATTCCTAAGGTAGTAAGGGGCCAAAGACTTCCATATTCACTTCTTGGGGTGATTGCGAGGGTTAAAAGAAAGCTCAGGGGCAGTGCCTCCCATAAGGAAGGTTGGACAGATGGCAGTTCCTACTTCAGTGTCACACCTGCTAACATGGAGGGGACAGTGGGCTTCCACCAGCTCCAGGGACTCCTCTAGTGCTGAGGCCAGGGACCAGACAAAAAGATCGAGGCCTTCAGAAGACAGCCCAGTGACTCTCCTTGCATACACTTGTACTTACTCGTGGTGGTCACTGAAGCTCTGAAGAAGCCTCAAAAACTGTATCTTCAAGGTGATGTCCTGAAACACATACACAGCCTCAATGTTAAAACCATAGTGACAAGATTCCAAAATAAAACAAGTAGACACTCTGGTGAGAGCCTGCTTCTCTGACCCTCCAGCCCTCAGGCAAGATGAGGACTTTGCTTTAGTTAGAAAACCATCTGTTTACTTCTACATCTGATCAACAGCAGATTCAGCTTATGTGGCCCCCTTCCTGCTAAAAACATGCCAGCACACTCAATAAAAAATAAGGCTGAGCATAGTGGCTTACCCCTGTAATTCCAGCACTTTGGGAGGCCGAGGTGGGCAGACTGCTTGAGGTCAGGAGCTTGAGACCAGCCTGGGCAACATGGCAAACCCTGTCTCTACTAAAAATACAAAAATTAGCCAGGCATGGTTACCGCGCCTGTAATTCTGGCTACTTGGGAGGCTGAGGCGGGAGAATCAGCTGAACTTGGGAAGCAGAGGTTACAGTGAGAAGAGATTATACCACTGACTGCACTCCAGCCTGGGTGATGGAGACTCTGTCTCAGAAAACAAAAAAAACCCCCCCAACAAAAAACAGGTGTGGGGAGGAGGTGGGGAAGTCCATCAGAATCAAAAATGAAGAAAGGACTGAGAGTTTGGAGTAGTAAGCCAAGGAACTGATATTCAGCAGCTGTGGGCAGTGGCAAGGTGGAGACAAGACTAAGGCTTGGGTTCTAATGCCCAGCAGGGACCAGACAGGGTCTCAAGTCCCTGTAAAGCCTGGGGAACAAGTATACTTGGTGAGAGAAGGGTTAGAAAGGCCTGACCCACCAGCCCAGGGAGCTGGCAAAGAAGCCTGGCTCTGCCAGGGTGCTGCTAGCAGGTGAAGGGGGCCTCCCAAGAGCAGCAAAAACCCTGGGCTCACACTACTGCGGCAGCAGGGCCAAGACAATAAATATGAAAACTGGCCGTGGGACAGCTGTACCCCTGACATACCTGGCAGACAAAAGCAAAAGTGCCCTGTAGAAATGGCTTCCGGGCTGAGGCTACACAGGTGCCCATGGGGAAAACTAGCCCCACTAAAGGCGGCCTCTCCACAGACATTACAGAACACAAAGCAGCACTCCACCATGAGGTCTGAAGACCCAAACAAAAGCATTAGTACCCCATGAGCAATCGAAAGAGACCTTAAGAAAAGTATTTTAAAAATGATTAAAGACAGAATATGCAACAGAAGAAAGACATTAACATCATGGCCAAGCAGTTTCTGAATTGAGCCAGACAGAACATCTAGAAACGCAAAATATATTTGCTTGAAATTAAAAACTCAAATGATAATCAGTAGCAGACAGGTCACTGAGGGAAGTCCACAGAGTGCAGTGAAGAGATCAGGGGTCCCCATGGCAGTGGACTCTGATGGCTGTGTGGCACTTTTAGGTCCAGAGCACTTTCCTTCTCGTGCTGGTAGGCAGGCTGCCGACTAGCCAGGGGGACTAGTAGGGGAAAGAGTATTATCCTTCTTTCACAAGAAAACAGAGGCTCAGAGATTCAGTGATTCATCCAAGCTCTTCCAACAAGCCTTCCAATGCCCAGTTCAGAGCTCTCTCAAGGCGACTGTGACAGACACAAGGTAAAGGAGAGTTCTTGGGCTCCAAAAACCAAAGCATCCAAAACCTCTTTTTTGTGTGTGAGACAGTCTTTGCTCTGTCACTCAGGCTGGAGTGCAGTGGTTTGGCACAGCTCACTGCAAACTCCACCTCTCAGGTTCAAGTAATTCTCCCACCTCAGCCTCCCAAGTAGCTGGGATTACAGGCATGCGCCACCACGCCCGGCTAATTTTTGTATTTTTAGTAGAGATGGGGTTTCACCATGTTGGTCAAGCTGCTCTCTAACTCCCGACCTCAAGTGATCTGCTCACCTCAGCCTCTCAAAGTGCTGGGATTACAGGTGTGAACCACTATACCTGGCCCCAAAGCCCTTTTTTGATAGGGACCATTGGTGGAGCATGGTCCTATAGGTGGCTGAAAATTGCAAGAGTATGATAAAACAGCAAATAAAGAAAAGCATGCTGGTAGCTCATGCTGTGGGCAGCCAGCTGCCTGTAGTGAAATGAGATCCCCATCACAGAGATAAACAGGAGGAAGTTGGCTAGAGGGCCCCAGGCAGGAACTTTCTTTTTTTCTTTTTTTTTGGAGGCACAGTCTCACTCTGCTGCCCAGGTTGCAGTGCAGTGGTGTGATCTTAGCTCACTGCAACCTCCACCTCCTGGGTTCAAGCAATTCTGGTGCCTCAGCTTAATGAAGAGTTGAGATTACAGGCACCCAACACCATATCGGCTAATTTTTGTATTTTCAGTGAGAGACACAAGTGTCTCTTACACTAGTGAGACGGGGTTTCCCCATGCTGGCCAGGCTGGCCTCAAACTCTTGACCTCAAGTGATCTGCCCACTATGGCCCCCAAAGTGCTGAAATTACAAGCGTGAGTTACCGCGCCCGGCCTAGGAACATCTTAAAAGGGATTTCTGCGCAGGTTAGGGTGGGGAGTGGGGCTCACTCAGATCCTACTCCAAGGTACCTTCCAATTAGGGGACTATAAAATATAACTTTTAGTTTCTGCTCTACTCCCAAAGGAAAAAATGTCGAAGAGTCAGCAGAAGGTCTTGAAACAACTACTCCAAGCAAGTGAGGCCCCATGTGTCCCCATGGGCCTCCTGCTTACCGGGCTACAGTCACAGTTCTGGTTGTGACCATGGAGGACAAGGGAAGATGCTGAATGCTTCCTCCAAATCAGCTTGTCAAACAAATTATTGAGTCCGGGGATCAGCTTGAACTCTGCAATCATTCTGTGAACCTGGATGGAATAGGAAGGGAAAAGTGTGAAGACAAATGTGCTCAAAAGATCTAGCAAAACCTCGTGCTCAGCACACATGATAACAACAATTAGGACAAAGGCAACCGTCAGTAGGGGTGCCACGGTTTGAAGAAAACATCCATCTATCCCCTACACCCACCACACACACACTTTTAACTTTGCTCATTAATGTTCACAAGAATCCTACAAGTCATAATATATGGCAGGTCCTATCACAGGAGCTTGAGTTTGGGATTGAGATACTCCTGCATGAGATTCAAGAGTCCTTTGGGATTCAAGAGTCCTAGGTTTGACTCTTAGCTTTACTATGTGCAAACTTTGTAACCTTAAACAAATTCCTTAAGATTTGTCTCCTCATATTAACATGAAAACGTCCCTGATGTTTTGCACTAGGATAAATTTCGGCTGAAAGATACAATTATTATAAAGTAAAACTCTCAAAATCTAGAAAAATCTCTGCAAAAAATTAAAAGAAAAATGATTTAAGAGTTGGAAAAGCCTTTCTGAAGGATTATACTAAACCTAGAAGCTCAAAAAGAAGCTTGTTGACATCAACCACCCAAACCTTTTAAAATTCTGCACAGCAAAACTCAAAATAAGCAAAGTCACAAGCCAAATATGACAAACACAGAACATACGTCGGCAATTCATGCCACAGGCAAAGAAATCCCACTATAAGGAGTCCTATAAACTTCTCTGATTTTTTCAACTTTTCAGACTGGCAAAGATAACAAAACTTTTTAAGACTGTGTTGGTGACTTGGCCATCAGGCACATTCACATGCTGTTGGTGGGAGGGCACATTGGTACCACCTGCACAGAGAAGATAGTTTGGCCGTATCTTTAAAATTGCAAATCCATAATCCCTTTAACCACCAATTCCACTTTAGGAATTTATTCTCAGACAGATCCATATAAATACTAAATGACATATATTTACAACGCTACTCACTAAACCATTATTTGTAATACCCCAAAATAGACATAACCTACACTTCCATCAATGGGGATTAATGAAATAAATTATGGTATGCCACTCAATGGGATACAAGGCACCAGTAAAAAAGAATCAAAGGTGTTTTTCCACGTTGTGAACTAAACAACTGCCAAGAGATAGTATTGGGAAAGCAAGTGTGTTTATGCTACATTACTGATTATGTAAAAAAAGAGGAAGATAATTTGCCTCTGTAAGCATAAAATGTCTCTAGAATGATACGCTAATAACTGGTAAAACTATCTGCTTCATGGAACCATTAGAATGTCAAGGATCAGAGGGGAGAGAGGCTTCACTGATACTAATTTATATCTTTTAAAACAGAACTACAGGAGTAATTCCCCTATTAAAATGTGTTTATGTAACAGAAAGCTGTTACTAGCCCTTCTTGGGGCTGCTGTAAGGATCAAGTCAGACGCAAAGCTCTGCACACAGCACCAGTGCTCCATTATTGCCATCTTACAAGGGGGAGGAGAAGTTCAGCAAGACCAGCCTGGGCAAGGTCAGTGACTGCAACAGCACCTAACTCAGGTGTTCTGATCCTAAGTCTTCCCCTTTCTAGCCCACTACAGGTATGCATTTATCTTGGGAGACCAGAACCTGACAGACAACCCTGGCAGCCTCCATTCCCATGGACCTCTTCTTTCAACACATTAGGTTGGTGTAGAAGTAATTGCAGTTTCTGCCATTGAAAGTAGCGGAGGTGACTATTCTCTTCCTAATGGAAATCATAGCCTCTGGCCAGTGTTAGGCAAGTAAGCAGCCCAGAATCTGTTAGCCTGAGGCTGATGTAAAATGACACCTGCTCTGCCACTCAGGCCTTTACTAAAACTCAGCCTGGGTCTACCTTGCCCTGCTTAACTGGGGGTGGGGAAGTATGATTGGCGTCTATGGTGTTCACCAAGCCCCGTGCCTTCCTGTCTCACTCCAAAGAGCCCTAAGACAGGCTTAGGTCACACAGCTATAAAACATTGCTGCAATGGTCCAAAAATTTCATCCAGTGCAATTTCCTCACTGCACAGACTAGAAACCCAGCTTAAAGAGATTAGGGGTGACTCACAAGCTGGGAAGGGAAGGGCCTTCTGAGGCAGACTTGGACCTGACCCTGGGTCTTCTAAAGTCCAGGCTAGTGCCTGAGTTGGAGGTTTCTATTACATTATTCTCCTTTTCCCTTGACAATACCACTTTCTTGGCTGGGCATGGTGGCTCACACCTATAATCCCAGCACACTGGGTGGCCAAGGTGGGCAGATTATCTGAGCTCAGGAGTTTGAAACTAGCATGGACAACACGGTGAAACCCTGTCTCTACTAAAAATACAAAAAATTAGCCATGCATGGTGGTATGTGCCTGTAATCCCAGCTACTTGGAGGGCTTGAGCCTGGGAGGCGGAGGTTGCAGTGAGCCGAGATCATGCCACTGCACCACTCCAGCCTAGGTGGCAAAGCAAGACTGTCTCAGAAAAAAAGAAAAAATGTATCAGCTTCTTCACCTGTAAAATTTATAAGACAAATTTTACTTGTAGAATGCATTATTCCTACTCTCAGGTCCAGTCCCATAGCCTGCTTTATAGTGGGATGCTGGGCAGGTGAGCAAGATGAAGCACCACTCTACTTGAGGCGGCAGCGGGTAAGAGCTCAGGCTTTGCAGTCAGCCAGCCTGGGGTTCACAAGATAGCTCTGTGACCCTGAGCAACATTCTTTTAGTCCGAGTCCCTTGACAGGAAAAGATGATGGGGGACAATGGAGCTGTTGAAAAGGCTCAATGAGGTCATGTGGAAGCTACTCAGGGCACTAAAAGAAACGACTGCTACATGGCTGATTTTCATTAGCACCAGAGGGATGCAACTTGACAGCATTTGGAGAGACTTTCCAGTCTTGAGATTTCAATTTGGCCAAGAATGGTCAGAGAACTTGGCCCAACTGCCCATTAATAAGAGGGCCACTTTAAGGAGGAAGCCTTCTGTGAGGCCTGGCCAAGGAAACCCTTTCCCTTGCTACCCAGTGTAGGCAGGATCTGGGAACCTGGGTCCTCACGGTGCCCAGCACACAGCAGAAACTCAGAAAAGGCTGACTGTGCAAATGAGAACATGCTGGTGAAACAGTGGTTTTCAGGGGGCAGGATTTCAAGGTCACTAACGGTCCCTTCCCAAGGAAGCAGCACTGTAATCATATAGTTTAACTCCAGACCACAACGACTCACAGCAACTTGGCAACAAGAAGGCTAGGGGAACAGGGAACTGCTGTGAGAGGGCAGAAAGAGGACGCAGGGCAGCAGAGTTTAAATCCTGGTTCTATCCAGGCCTGTCCCCCGAGAGCACAGCCTATTTTGCCCCGGCTTTCTCAAGAATCAAGTGGGGGAACATGGACTCATCGACTTACCACCTGTTGTGTAACTTACTAAATGCCTGAACATTCAAATATAAGAAACTGTGAAAGTACCTCGAAAAAGTAATAGCACGCAACACACAGAAGCTGTCAATACAATTATTTCAAATATAAGTAACTGTGAAAGTGCCCCAAAAAAGTAACAGCACTCAACGCATTGAAGCGGTCCCTACAATTAATACTTTTTATAAAAAACATGCTCCGTAAAGACAAAACAAACAAACAAACAAACAAAAAAAAACATGCTCTGTATTGAAGGAAGGGACACCAATGCTGTGGCTATCAGTGTGGGATCTCATTTAGTGTCCTGTTTTAAATATAACCGCATGTTGAGGACTCCCAAAGTGACACCTCCAGCCTTGCCATCTCCTCAACACCAGCTGCAGGTAATCAATCTAACTGCCAATTCTAAGAGACACCCCGAATCTACCTTGTGCAAAACAGAACTTCCCATCTTCCTCCCTAGGCCTGCTCCTCTACCCCTTACCTGAAAGCCTTAACCATCTCAACACACGGCAAATCCATTCTCTCACTTGCTTGAGCAAAAAACCTTGGGAGTCACCCTTAACTCCTCTCTTCACTCTTACGTTCACATCCAAACCATCAGCAAATCCTATCTTTTAAAACGTATCCTCCCACCAGTCCCACCAACAAAGTGCTGGTCCTAGCTGCTATCATCTCTTGGCCCTATTATAAGAGCCCCTAATGGTTGCCCTATTCCCCTCCTTGCTGTTTCCAGTCTTTCCCAGAGCAGAGGGATGATTTCTCACTTCACTCAGAAAAAAAAACTTTTAAAGAAAAAAGTCTTTAAAATGGCCTGTGGCAGCTTGATGTGACCTGGCCCCTGCGAGCCCTCAGGCCTCCTCTCCCCTGGCTGCTTGCTCCAGGCCGTCCCCCAGCTGCCTCACTGTTCCACCGACTACCCACACTCCTCCCCAGGGCACTGCCCCTTCCCATCTGGTAGGCTCCTTCCTCCTCTTCTGGACATTTTCATCCTCACTTGTAAAACACGGGTAACTGCACCTCTGTCACCCAGACTTGTGATAGTCCAGTGTCTGACTCAGAAATGTATGGAAGGACTGCTGAGCCCCCAGCCTCTCCTCCCCGAGATGCCTGGTTTCCCCCTAGGAGAAGGGCGTAGTCTGCAGAAAAAGGCTACTTTTCAACAGTCTTGGGCAGGAGGGCCACACTCTTCTAGGCCTTTCTCCTACTGTAGGTTATGGGCCCTTCCTCCCCCATCTTGGAACTACTTCAAGGCTCAGGGAAGCCCTGCACATCTGGAGCCCCTGTACTTGCCCAGTTTTCATAAGTAGACAGAGCTCTGGGCTCTGTCCCACTGCCTTGAGCCCACAGGAGGTTGGCAAGGCCTCCAGCACATCCACAGTGCCAGTCTTGCCAGTCTTCAACCCTTTAGTCTTCACATCACAGTGGCAAGCTGCCTGCTCCTGCCCTGAGCACCAACCCATACTACCTCTAGACATATTCCACACAGTAAGCCACAGTGGAAAGTCTCCCAGTTCTGCAATCAGCCTGGTTTCCTTATGAGTAGAACAGGAGGAATACCCTATACTTTGCGAGGCTAGAGTGAAAGCCATTCCACAGAAGGCCCAGTGGAGCACCGGGCATACCATGAGGACCCAGGCAGCACCTGCTCCCCGTGTCCTGAGACCTTGGAGAGGGGCCCACCTGGTTTCGCTGACGCCCCATCAGCAGCACGCAGAGGACATAGAGCACTTCCAGTTTGTACATGATCTCATGCATAATCTTCATTGACTGGGGCAGCTGGGTCCTGGCTGACGTGTGAGGCAGGCCATTCTCCTCAGAAGCCCCTGGAGGAGGGAACACAATGGAGGCTGACATAGCCACCGGAGAGAGGATTGAGTCACAGCTTGTGAGGAAACACAGTTCTGCCCCTCAAACCTGCTCTGAACAGACTTGAGGTAACACAGCCATTCAGCTGGGCCTTGAGCCTAAAACAGAGACTCTGAAAGCTACAAAACTCCCTCCAAACCCCCTGGAGCCAGGCAAGCTCAGAGACTCAGAAAAATGGACTCCACAGTAGTTGTGTCTCATCAACTTTAACATAAAGTAAAAATATTTGGACACAGCAACACAGTAACATGACTCATCCCTCCCTGCTTATCTCCTCCTCCTGCCACCAACCAGACCGCCCAGAAAGTACCCAGGCAGATGTCTGACAGCAAATTCTGTGGAACTCTCTTCAAGTCACAAATGGCTCTGCTTACTTGGTTCTTCTGCTGAGATTCCATGAGGGGACACTGCTGAGGCCCGAGAGGGATCCTTTTTGAAGAATCCCCCCACCACCACCCCATTTTTTAAAAGAAGAACCATCTAAATTTTTCTACGGTTCAACTTTCTAAAGCAGACTGGGTATCACAACTGATGCTATTGATGCAGATGAACAGATTATCTACAGACAGATTTCCATTTTAATCAATGGCATTACTGCTAACATCAACAGCAACTAAGAAATATTTATGGGACACTTGATATGTGTCAGACTTGCTGGCTTTATAACTGGGAAAATCACCTCCTCACTAGGCCTTAGACTGCTCTGTATTACTGCAGCGGACAGCTAGGGTTACTGTGAGGACTCAAGGGGAACAAAAGAGAAGCCCAGCATCTGATTCTTAGGAAGCCCCCAGTCACTCCTAGATCCCTATTTATTTATTTATTTATTTAGAGATGGAGTCTCACTCTGTCACCTAGGTTGGAGTGCAATGGTGTGACCTTAGCTCTCTGCAACCTCTGCCTCCTGGGTTCAAGCGATTCTCCTGCCTCAGCCTCCCAATTTGCTGGGATTACAGGCACATGCCACCACGCCTGGCTAATTTTTCTATTTTTAGTAGAGATGGAGTTTCACCATATTGGCCAGGCTGGTCTCAAACTCCTGACCTTAAGTGATCAGCCTGCCTTGGCCTCCCAAAGTGCTGGGATTACAAGTGTGAGCTACTGCGCCTGGCCTAGATTCCTATTATATTAAGAGGGCACTGGTCAGAGTCAGGAGAGGCTACGTGATCTTAGCAGAGTGACTTCCCTTGTTTCCTCATCTTTAAGGTGAAAGATGAATCAGTAACTGCCAAGGTCCTCTCAAGCTCCTACAGAAACTGTTTCCCTAGCAGCCTTTGCAAAGGCCTCTATGTGGTATAGAGGAGTGGTTATCAGATATATTTAGGTAAGGCTCATACAGAAGACAAGTGATACTCTGCAAAGTATCAAGACAGAAAAACCTAACTTATTCCGGCCAGGTGTGGTGGCTCATGCCGACGATCCCAGCACCTGGGGAGGCCAAAGTGGGTGGACTGCTTGAGCTCAGGAGTTTGAGACCAGCTAGACAACACAGTGAGACCTCATCTCTATAAAAAACTTTTAAAAAGTAGCTGGGCATGGTGGCACGCACCTGTAGTCCCAGCTACTCAAGAGGCAGAGGTGGGAGGAGGACTGCTTGAGCCTGGAAGGTGAAGGTTGCAGTGAACCAACAGAGATCGTGACACTGCACTCCAGCCTGAGCAACAGAGCCAGACCCTGTCTCCAAAAAAAAAAAAAAAAAAAAAAAAAAAGAGAGACAATCTAACTGATTCTATCCTACATACTTGGAACTGCTTTTCCCAGCCATGTTAAAATCACAACCCTAGAGGATGACAAGCTGCTGAATGAGACGTGACTGAGATACAGCATGGCACAGTAGTTAAGAGCACAGATACTGAAGCCAGACTACTGGGTTTGAATACCATTCACTAGCTGGTGGTCTTCAGTAAATCAGTTGACCTCTCTGTGCTTCAGTATCCATCCTCTTTTGGTAAACAGCAATAATGACAACCATACATACCCCTTAATGCTGTAAGGAGTACAGGAATATATTGAAGATGCCTGGAGCAATGCCCCACACAAGTAAGCAACAGATAAACCAAACAGAAGTTAAGTTCTCAGAAAACAGTTTCTCTGCTAACGCTTGCTACTTTATTTTCTTCTTTTTGATCCCTAAGCTTTTAATGAGAATTAAAGTGGCAGGAGGCAAACACTCAGGAAAAATTTACTGCAGAAATTTTTAATTTAAGAGATTCTATCTAGTCATATTTATTCTCCTGTACCTTGGGCAGAAAACCACAGTTACTCAATTTCCATGTTAGGACTCCTTGGCTCAGTTCCCAGAACAGTTAAGTGTCAACTAATCTGTGAAGTGAACCTGAAGGACTATCACATAGAATCCTGCCTGTGTTGTGCACTGCTGTGTGACCTTGCGTGCTTGGCACCCTCGGCACCCAGCCTGTGGTGCTCTAGGGAGTCCTGCAGGGAAGGATGTTTATGGAAGCAATGGGCACAGTGTGCAGCACCCAAGTCCTACTCAGAAATGAATGTCTGGGAAGAAAGAGATGGTGCAGCTTGACGCCTCTCCAAGTCACCATCAACTTTTGCTGCCTGGCTTGCACAGACCTGATAGATTGTCTGGGATAAACATTTTCAAGAAACAGTCTCCAAAGCAATGGCCAGAGCTTAGCAACAAGGTCAGTCTCAAGGATGAGGATGGGAAAACCAGCCTGTGCTTCCTTCCAAGTCTCTTCAGTTCTACTGTACTGACTAGAGCGGTCACCACTCTGCACTGCACTCCATTTTCTGTGGCTATGCATACTCGCCTTTTTTTTTTTTTTAAACAGCCTTGAGCTACAATGTACATACCATGCAATTCATCCATTAACTAACCATGATACTGTGATTTTTTTTCTTAGGATAGTTACAGAGTCGCACAGCCATTATCACAGTCAATTTTACAATATCTTCATCACCCCCAAAAAGGAGCCTTGGACTCGTTACCAGTCACTTCCTATTTCCCACCAAACCGCTTTGCTCTAGGCAACCATGAAACTATTTTCCGTCTCTATGCAACTGCCTATTCAGGACACTTGATATTAATGAACTCATATAATATGTGGTCTTTTGTGACTGCTTCTTTCACCTAGCACAATGTTTTCAAGGTTTATCCTTGTTTTAGTATGTATCAGTATTCCATTTTTTTATTGCTGAATAATATCCTCTAGTATGAATATATCACATTCTGGCTTGGTACAGTGGCTCATGCCTGTAATTCCAGCATTTTGGGAGGCCAAGGTGGGAGGATCATTTGAGCCCAGGAGTTTGAGCCCAGCTTCCGTAACATAGCAAGACCTTGTCTCTACAAAAAAAACAATTAGCTGGGCGTGGTGGTATGCAGCTGTGTTTTCAGCTACTTGGGAGGCTGAGGTGGGAGGATAGCTGAGTCTGGGAGGTGGAGGCTGCAATGAGCTGTGATCACATCACTGCACTCTAGCCTGGGCGACAGAGCAAGAACCTGTCTCAAAAAAAAAAAAGAATATACCATATCCCGTTTATTCATTAATCAGCTGACAGTCATTTGGGTTGTTTCCACAGTTTGGCTATTATGAATATGCTGTGATGAACATTCCTGAACAAGTTTTTGTATAACATATATTTTCATTTCTTTTGGCTATATTCCTGGGAGTAGGATTCTGGGCCCTATGATGGAATAGTATGTTTAAGCTTTTGAGGACCTGCTAGACTGTTTCCTAAAGTGGCTTCACTATTTTACATGCCGACTAATAGTGAATGAGGGTTCTGATTTCTCCATATTCTCACCAACCCTTATTATCCACCTTTTTTGATAATAACCATTCTAGTGAGTCTGAGGTAGTATATCACTGGGTTTTTTTTGTTTTTCCTCTATCACCTAGACTGAAGTGCAGTGGCAGGATCATAGCTCACTGCAGCCTTCAACTCTGGGCCCAAACAATCCTCCCACCTCACCCTCCCAAGCTGAAATTGCCAGGACTATGGGCACGTACCACCATGCCTGGCTAACCAAAAAAATTTTTGTAGAGATGAGGTCTCGCTCTGTTGTCCAAGCTGGTCTTGAACAATCTTTCTGCCTCGGCCTCTGAAAGTGTTGGGATTACAGGTGAGAGCCACTGTGCCTGGCCTCATTGGTTTTGTTTTGCATTTCTCTGATGCTGAACATTTTTCACCTGCTTACTAATTATTTGTGTATCTCCTGTGGAGAAATGCCTATTCAGATCCTTTGTCTATATTTTGAAATGGGTTGTCTTTTTTTTCTTTTGAGACAGAGTTTTGCTCGTTACCCAGGTTGGAGTGCAATGGCGCAATCTTGGCTCACTGAAACCTCCGCCTCCTGGGTTCAAGCAATTCTCCTGCCTCAGCCTCCCGAGTAGCTGGGACTACAGGCATGCGCCACCATGTCCAGCTAATTTTTGGATTTTTAGTAGAGACGGGGTTTCAGCATGTTGGCCAGGATGGTCTCGATCTCTTGACCTTGTGATCCGCACGTCTCGGTCTCCCAAAGTGCTGGGATTACAGGCTTGAGCCACCGCGCCCAGCCTAGAGTGGCCTTTATCACACGTATTTACATCAACATTCTACT
>CAUYLG010066286.1:0-164601 GCA_963573385.1 Cacajao melanocephalus
CAAAACCTCTACTAAAAATACCAAAAATTAGATGGGCGTGTTGGTGGGCACCTGTAATCCCAGCTACTCAGGAATCTGAGGAGAATTGCTTGAACCTGGGAGGCAGAGGTTGCAGTGAGCCAAGATCATGCCATTGTACTCCAGCCTGGGCAACAAGAGTGAAACTTCGGAAAGAAAGAGAAAGAAAGAGAGGGAGGGAGGGAGGGAGGAAGGAAGGAAGGAAGAAAGGAAGGAAGGAAGGAAGGAAAGCTTACTTTCCAAAAAAGAGAGAAAGAGAGAGAAAAGCTTACTTTCCAAAAATTATATAACCCTTCCCCAAAAGGGAATATCCAGCATTGAGGTGTCCAACGCATATACAATTTGAAGACTCTCTTATTTTTGAAAAAATATAAAATTAGGTATAAATAGAACATGTTTTTTAGACTGAGAAAAAAATTCAATAAATTAGAATTTTTTAAAGGCTGGTAAATACTACAAGCATACAAAATTTAGAAAAGATAATGTAATATTTTAATTAACTGCTTGGCATGTCTCTATAACACCTTTTATTTTCTCCATGTTCTTGACTTCACTGTGTTTGACTGCATCTTAGCTCAACAATAATTTAGTAATATATTTGTCTATATATAGAAAAAAAGACCATTCAGTCCTTCCTCTAGGTTCACACTTCATTATTAGTAATGTCATGTACATTTTTAGAATCCTTGTCAAATTTGGGAGGGGAAGTTAAAGTAGAACAGAGTGATCTTCCCTGGCTGTGACTAAAATATCTTTTACAAACTGTACAAGAACCTAAGGCCGTGTAGTCGTATTGCCGGGCTCCCTTGTCTGGAGGAGGGTAAGATCAACCCACCTCTGACCCTTGTCCACGTGGCTCACACAGTGCGGTTTATCACCATTGTGCATAGTAAATTCTCCTGCACGCATCACTCTGCTAAACTGTAATGGGATGTGTCCTTCATTTCATCTTATAAATGCTCTTAAAATGGAAATGCTCTAAAAAGTTCATGTCGGGCACAATTTTATAAATGGAATTGTTGTTTTCTTTGTGTTTAGCATCCAGGTAAATATTTTGTTGTTTTTGGCTAAGAGTCCTTGTAAATCTTACAAAGTCAGGAACAAGTTCAAGGTGACCTTTGAGACACATAAGTGGCTGCTCTCCAAATAGCTTGATTCATGTTAAAAATAAAAGGTAATATTTCAGATTTGTGGGTGGAGTTGTCCAACCTGTAAGCCACCAACGCCATTTTAACTACAGTTTCTACCTTCTGACTTTAGAAGTGTACTATGTTAAAAAAAAAAAAAAGTTACAAAAATAGTCATTCATTCAACAAAAGATGCATGTTTTCAAGCAGACATGCTGCAGGCATTGTGATGGGACTTGGATACTGTGAGGAATAAGTCAGACCTCAGTCCCTGCGCTCCCCGGACTTTGATTGCAGAGGGAGAATGACACATTCAAGGTGACGTGCTGCCAAGTCTGCAGTGCACGGCAGTAGGTCCCCTCCACCATGACACTGTGCCTACCCTGCCTGATCTTTTTTTGTTTTCATTTACTTGTTTATTGTCCCCACTCCCACTTGCTCTGGATACACCAGGGCAGAGATTGGGATGTTGCCTTCACAAGTGCAACTCAGCACCTAGAACATCGTCTTGGTGGGAAACATCTCTCTGTGTAGAGGAACATTCTGGGTGTTAACTTGAATGGGGGCCACTACTTGGATAGGAGGAGGGACAGCATGGGTCACTGGGCCTGTCTCAGGTGCCCAGGCTGGATGATCTTCTTGTGTGTTGCCGACTGTGGGAGCTGGGAAGTGGCCTTCAGAGCAAGTGTGCTAACTGGGTTTGGCAGAGCTTGACACCTCACTAGGCAGATGCAACACAAGAGCAGTGCAGCTAGAGATTCAGGGGGTGACACGGGTGTGGTGGCCAGGGCGGGCCTGGATGTCAGCAGGAGAGGGAGGGAAGTGAAGCGCTGGATGCCCCAGTCAGAGCCCCAGGAGGCAGCACCATGGGCCAGGAGGCAGGTCATGTGGTGCCCTGACACCATCTTGGTGCTCTGAGATTTTCTGGATGGTTACAGAGTTTTCCTGGATGGTGGCAGACTGGCCGGGTGGTGGAGGGAGTGGCACCTGGCTGCCCCAGGCCACACCATGAGGTGTCAAGAGAGACCCTGACTGCTCAGCTGCCCTGAGTGTGGAGCATGCAGAAGGGTGGCCTCTCTGAGGGCTCACAGCAGGAGAGGCACCTGGAGAGCTGGGTTGTGATCAGGCCCAGTAGTTTGCAGATGTCTGGAGAGAAACTGAGTCAGAGAGGAGGCCCAGGACGTTGTGAGCCTTGGTGACCTGAGAGCCACGCATGTTGAAGACTGAGTGAGGAGGATGGGGAGCTATGGCTGGTGAACTTGGTGGGTCCTAAAGTTGCAAGAACATCACTGTCCCCTGCAGCTAAGTGGACCCGAAGCCCTCCACTCAGGCTGTGGTTGCTGTACATGATCTGGGTGGGACCCTGGAAGTGCCCCTTTGCATGATAGGAGCACTTTAATACATTAGCTAAAACCATCTCCAGAAAGCCCTTGTTCCAAGTATTCAGCACAAGATAGAAAGACAGTGCAGAAATCCCTCAGAGCAGGGACCAATCAGGAGTGTAGCTTGTCCTCAGAGGCCTCGGTAGCCACCCCTTTCCAGCCCCCATGCCACCATCGACTCCCTGTGTGGCTTGTTCTTATGTGCTCTGCAGCTGAAATTCAGGTGCCTTCCTGACCTTCCTTCCCCTGTCCCTTTTGAGAAGAAATAAACACTGTAATCTTGGAGTCACCCCTTTTGTGCTAGCCATTTTCCAGGTGCAGTATGACACACTTGTTATCGCCACCTCTCTTCTCCCCTTCCTTTCCCTCACATCTGCACACACTCCCATCCCCTCACTTCTTCCCCACCCTCTGCCTCTCTCTCTCTCTCTCTCTCTCTCTCACACACACACACACACACACACACACACACATTTACTCACTAGCTCATTTGTGTATCTTAAGTTACAGGCTCCATGGGTGGCCCTGCAGGATAAACCAATGAACCATAACAATAGACAGTCCAGAGAAGTTTTGCATACCATTTTTTATGCAGCTGAGGACTAGAAGATGCAGTGACTCTGGCTCTTTAAGAAAAACAATTGTGTCCACCAGAACCAGGGATGTGCAAATCAGAGCCATAGAGCCCTCGTCCAGGAGCATGCCCTGGGTGGGACCCAGCTTGGGGACACCAGATAACATACCTGTCACCTTGACCATCAGAACAACACCTCTCACCAATGCCCACACCCTTCCTCTCCCCACCCCACCATGTGGCTTGCATAGAAAGAGACACCTTGCTTTGCTTTGGAAACAGGTGTTATTAATCCTTTGCAGTGCAAGTGGGACTCAACATTAAGGGAGTCATAAAAAAAATCCATTCATGTATATCCCATTTCTCTGAGAAACTGAGACAATTCCTAAGGACACACATTTTAGTATTCTATATGACCAGGAAACAAACCTAAATTAGGATAAACGATGGAGAATGGATGCAGTACTTTAAGTTGGGCTCCACAGGTTGTGCACAGGTCCACAGGAGTGTGTGTGTGTGTGTGTGTGTGTGTGTGAGAGAGAGAGAGAGAGAGAGAGAGAGAGAGAGAGAGAGAGAGAGAGAGAACCATCTGGAGGGCTGGTAAAAGCACAGATTTCTGCATCCCACCCCTTGAGTTTTTAATTCACAGGTCTGGGTGAGGACTCAGCCATTTGCATTCCTGCCAGGCTCTCAAATGATGCTGATATTGCTGGTCTGGGGACATGGTCTGAGCCTGTTTGAGATACCTGTTACCTACATGGGCTAGATAAACAACTATAATCATTTGACATTTTCATATTTCATTGGAGGGTCTATAACTACATTTGCAGTTGAAATTCCTGCAAAATGCCCAAATACTGTATTATTGGACTGTTTCCAATAAAGTTAACCTTGAAACTGCCTCTATTTGTAGACACTTATGTTAGATAGTAAAGGAATTCAGGCCATGAGTCAGACAAGCCCTGCCATTTAATAGCTCTGTGATTTGGACAACTTAATTTTGCTCTCTGAGCCTCAGTTTCCTCAGTAATAAAATGGGGAAACTGATGTTTTATCTGAGTCATTGTGGAGATGAATTAAGTAATGTGTATGAAGCTAAGCCAGTGGTTCTCATGTCTCTGCTTCCTACATCCATGAATTATTTTCTTTCATCAGTTCTGAAAAAATCTTGCTACTTTTTCTTCAAATATTATTCTCTGTTGTTCTTACCATTTCTTCCCTCAGAGACTCCTGTTAAACATGTTTGACTTTCTCAATTCATCCTCTATATTTTTTATTTTCCCTTGCCTTTTCTGTGTCTTGTGCTATGAGTAACATCATTGCATTTGTCTTCCAATTCACTAATTTTTCCTTCATTTGTGTCCAATCTGCTTTTATGCTTATTCACTGAATTTTTTAAATTACACTTTTTAGAAACTTTCTATCAGTTCTATTTTTTAAAAAATATTTCTGGGGCACTTTTAGAGTATCTTATTGGTTGCTAATTTCTATAATTCCATCTTTTATTTTATTAAACATTTCATAATATATATTCTATATCTGATTATTCTACTCCTGAAAGTTTTGGGGGATTCACATCTCCATCTCTTTTCCTCCTTATCCCTTTTCTCGTAACTCATGCTTCCTTATGTTTTCAGTGATGGTTCTGAGCTTGTGTCTGATTAATGTTTATCTGTGGGAATTCTGAGTATCCAATGCTGGGGATGCTTTCCTCCAGCATTGAAGGGGATTTCCTCTTTACAGGTCCTTGCTTTAAGATGGGAATCCCACATCCAGGTGTCCGCTGTGCTGCTGGCCTAAGCTTCTGTCCCTGTCCACTGTGTGCTGATATTAGCATTGGACCTTGGCCAAACACACTTTAATTGCTCTTATTTGCCACTCACATTTTGCTGTTCAAGTTTCAACTCACTTTTTGTCCTATACTTCAATTTCAAAAGTGAATTTGGGGCTCAGAAAAAACCATCTCCTTGTTCATTGATGAATGAGACTTTGGCTGTCACGAGCCTCCCTTCCCACAACAAAAACTCCATTCCATCAGCGCTCTCATATGCTCTCATAATTGATCGAAGTATGCCATTGTATTTGACAAATGTGGTTTTGCAGACCTAGGTCATCATAAAGAGTCATGACCTGTCTGAAGTTAAAAGTTCAAAGAGAGTTGTAGGCTAATGTCAATATCACTTCATTGATGCTGATCAAAGTCTCCTTGAAGCTGGAAGACAAGATGCATTCACTAATTCCATCTTCATGAACGGAAGCAGAGGGAGAGAATGAGAATGCATGTGTAATAATGTGTTTTAAATGGTAGGTGTGTTAAAATAGCTTGGCATGGCCTCAGATAGGGGTTGTGTACTGATCTTGCTCTTGTTGTTTGTATGGAACGCACATGTGCCTCGGTGGTGCTATGGTGCAAGGCCGAAGCACTGAGAAGTTGCATTATCTGTATCTTTCATGGATCAGTAAAGCTGGCATTTCTCTTGCCTCTTACTGGCATGCACGCTGTTCAGGACCTCATTTGCTCCCACATCTTTCTCTTCTCCTCTCCCAGCTCATCTTGAGAAGCCACTGTTGGGAGACGGCTCTGAGGACTACCCACCTGACCCAGCGCAGGCCCCTCTGTCCGTCTGCCCAGCTCACCTTAGCCAGAGTGAGCATTCATCCTTTGCACCTCTGATGCACACAGCTAATCCCAGGCATCTTCCTTCCCCTGTGTGAGTTGGACAACTGACACAGTGATGCTCCACTCTGCTGTGGAAAAAAAATGACGGGGGAAAGTGAGAACGCCTAGTAGGCTGGAATGTGCCCAGGTTTTTTGTTTCTGTCTGCAGCAGACACAGGCAGTGTCCCAGTAGCCCTGGGGAGGCCACCTTGAGTGTCCCACTACTTCTTGGGTCCTCACTTTCTTCTTGGTGACCAGGCATCTCTTCCGTAGGCTCTCTCTCCCCCAGGAGGGTCCAGGAGGGTAGAGAAGAGATCCAGCCCTTCCAGGTCATGCCCCAGCAGAGTCAACATGCCTCACCTTTGCACAGTGCTGTAGTGTCTATGAGGCTTGAGGCCTGCTGACCCCAGAGGCCAAGGCTGCCCACCCTGGGAAAGTAGCCATGCCGCAGGTTGAGGACCGTCTCAAGGCCAGTTAGGACAGCTTCTCAGCATCAGCTCAAGCTCAAGCCCTGGAAATCTCAGGCTTTGCAATAGCAAAACACAAATCTGTCAACTCACTCCTACCGAGAGAATTACTCGGAAAAATATTTCATAAATACTCCAAGGCTTCTGTGAACAGCCTGAGGCCAGTTGACCCTGAAGGCAGAAGGCAGCAAACCAGGCAGGAGCTGGGAGCCTTGCTTGTGCGCACGCCCTCTCTGGGTGTCTGTGGACCCATAAGCCTGGCTGGGTGTGCTGACGCCACCACCAAGGCAAAGCTCTCAGAAACGGGACACAGCCAAGAGGAGGAGCAAGGCTTCCAAACCAGTTTATCTCCTATATTAAATTAAAAGTAGCCTGGTCCAGGATCTGCCTGCAGCTAGCAGATGCCTCACAGTTGCTGGTGGTTTATATCACGAGCCTTCTGGTCTTTGTCACCAAAGATGCCGGGCCTGTGGGTTTCCCCTCCCTGCTCTCATTTCCTGCCAGCTGCCATGGGGGCTGCACAGGTCGCATGTCCATGGTCAATACCTGTACCTGCCGGTTACCTGTCACCAGGAGCTGGCCAGGGCTGCTTGGTGGAGCGCAGGAAGAGAGGGGATGGCCTGCAGGACCCGTCCTCTTGAGGAGCCTCAAGGAAGTGGGGGCCTTTGCAGAAACTGCTTGTTCAAAAGTAAAGGGCACTGTCTGTTTCCCCTGGGTTGCTCTGGATTTCCTCCTGGTACTAGCTCTCTTTTTATACTGCTTTTATTGTGAAATATAAAACACATAACAGTGCGTAACTAAATAGGTACAACTTAATGAATGATCAAGCAAACACAACCCAGCCAAGAAATAAAATGCACCCAGCATTGCAGGAGACCCCTCCGGCCTCACAAACTCATATCTGTCTGGCCGGCCTCCTGGGAGGCACCACCTCCTGAAATCTTGTGTTCATCACGCCCTTGCTTTTCTTTGTTATTTTCATTTGCTTATTTTTTTAAGTTTTACCACCTAGGTGTATATCACTAAATAAAACAGGTGGCTTTTGTCTGTGGGGGACTTTGTATATATGGAAGCATGGAGCGTGTTTTACGTTTGTGAGACTCATCTGTGCTTTGTATAACTGCCATTTGCTCATTTTATTGCTTTATAATATTGTATTGTGTGAATTCCTACAATTTATTTACTTGCTCTGTGGTCAGTAAACACTTAGGTTGTGTGCAGGTTTTGATAAACACAGATGGAGCTGGTATAAGTAGCCCTGGGGTGCATAGTGTACACATTTCATACACCTAGGGGTAGAATTGCTCATTCACGAGGGCGTGAATAGGTCCGGTCTCAGGAGACTATTCCAAATTGTTTTCCAAAGTGGGCGAACCTGTTTATGCTCCCACAAACAACGTAGGAGGGGCCCTGCTGCTCCCCACTCTCAGTAGAACTTAGAATGATCTTTCTAACTTCCACCAGTCTGAAGAGCGTGGAATGGTGCTACCCTGTGGTCTTATTTGCATTTGCCAGATGTCTAATGAGGTTGATGGCATCATCTCTCAGGGCAACCTGTGCTTGTCTGTCTCCATCTTAATAAGAAAATGTCAATCAAGGTATAGGGCAAGGTGGAGTAGTACAGATTGGACATGGATCCAGAAACCAGAGTTCAGATCCCATTTTTTATTACTTTTTTTTTTTTTTTTTTTTTTTTGTAGAGATGGGGTCTCACTCTGTCGCCCAGGCTGGAGTGCAATGGTACAGTCTTGGCTCACTGCAGGCTAGACCTCCTGGGCTCAAGTGATCCTCCTGCCTTGGCCTCCCAAAGTGCTAGGATTATAGGTGTGTGCCTTTGCACCTGGTTCAGATCCCATGTATTATGTCCATGACCTTGAGGTCACAGACATGAAAGATTAAACCATAGGAAATACTTTGGAGTGATATATTGTCATCATTCTTTCAAGGCCAACTTTTATAGGCATATGCATCCACTCTTACTGCTGTGGCATTTAGACAGCCCTTTATACCTCCAAACTATTAGGGACTGAGACTTCATGACTTACTCTCAGAGTCTCAGATCTCATGATCCAAAGGGCTGCAGCTGTGGAGAGGGGAGAACGAGGGGAGAAATGGGATCTGAACTCTGATCTGAATGCTGTGGGTGTGACTACGAAGCTAAATTGGGGGATTGGCACCCATTTCATGCACTTTCAGCCTCCACCGAAACCTCGACCTCCCCTAATCCTAGACGTCTTCCAGGGGATCTCTCACCTACCCATGAGTCGGAACCTCTCGTCGCATGCACTGCAGTGGGAGTGTTGTTCTCTGCCTGGCATCAGACTCCCGCATCTCTGTTCACCAGGCCCCGGGGGCAGGGGGTGGTACTGAGTGTAGCCCAGCATGACCTTGAAGACAGAGCCTCAACTGGTCAGCACGACCAGCACAGCTCTAGTTTCACTTCCATCTCTTGACCCCACAGTAGATGTCATTTTCTTCTCCTAGGGATCTTACCTGACAATATCATCATTTGAAAATATTTTAAGTCCAGCCCTGCTCCCTTTCCTGCAATGGGAGCATGGGAGGGAGTGAGGCAGGCCCTGGGGGACAGAAGCTTCTGCATCCCTCCATCTCTGGTCCAGAAGATGGCTGGTTAAAATGCCCACCAGACACCCCCACCCCCACCCCAAGCTAGGTGGTGGAGATGTCCATCTTGGATCTGACCCAAATGCAGGTCCTGGTGAAGATAGGTAAGTCCAAAGGGCTCCACAGATAATCAGGGCCCATGGATCCCCCGTGCTCATCGCCCTGAGCAGCATCACTGCTACCGAGCACCAGGCTCTCCTGACCACCGCCCAGGGATCCTGTGCCCTGCTAGACCTTAGCTATTGTCCATTTATTGCCAACCTGCTGGAATTTCCTTGTTGCAAGCTCACCCACTGGCATCATCACTGAGTGGTGAACTGGGCATTCCTGAGGAGGTTGGGCAAAGCCCTTGACCCTGAGGCTGCAGACACTGCTCTCCAGCTGCCTTGCCAGGTGACAGGCCCCAGAGAGCTGCTGCTGAGACCAGGGCGCTTCCTCCCAGGGTCTTACCAGGGACTGGCAGGCCTGGGGATGATGCAGCTCCATCCTCTCTTCCAGGATCAGAGCCAGAGACAACAACGGCTCCTATGCCCTGTGCCTGCTGCACGAAGGGAAGGTGCTGCACTATCGCATTGACAAAGACAAGACGGGGAAGCTCTCCATCCCAGAGGGGAAAAAGTTCGACACACTGTGGCAGGTACCCAGCCTCCTCTCCCCACCTTGTGGGTAGAGTACAGGGCACGTTGGGCTTCTTGTCTCATGGACTCTTAGACACAAGAGAAACTGGACCACCCACTGTCCACAGTGTAGTCCCCAGGCCAGCAGCAGCCCTGGAGCTCGTGAGAAACGTACACCTGTACACACACCTGCGTCCCTGCCCCACCTGCCCATCAGAGCCCTTTTTCAGCTTCTAGGTGGCTTCTGTGTTTGAGAAGCACTGGTCCAGGGGCCATGATGTGAGAAGAATGAAGTTTCCATGGCTTGTTAAGGGCCACTCAGTCCTCAGTGCCACAGGTGATATATGTGCAGGGCTGTGTTCAGAGTTTAAGAAGACACCCTCTTTTGGAGAGCTAGAAAATATTTCTTACTAGGATAATCTGGGTAGACTCCAGAACAGCCTTTCAGACAAAGACACACAAAATAGAGGAATGGATGGCCAGGGAAGGAGGCCTGGGAACAGCTAAGCAGACCTTTGCTGGTGGTGTGATAGGCTGAAATAGACAGTAAATGTCAGGTGCCCTCCTCATTGTAAATTGAGTCTCTCTCCTATGGAAACTACGGCAATTTAGGAAACACATCCTAAATTTAGGAAGCGTACTCCCCAGGCTCCAGACTGCTGCTCACACACATTGCCACAGCCCTAGTCTAAAAAGTGCTTATTCCTGACCCAGCTACTAGCAAACCCTGAAACAACTCACAGTTTGGAAGTTCCGGAGGCACTAATGAGCACTAAAATAATGCTCATCACCGCTTTTCCTGAATCGCAGTGCGCACAGATTGCTTGTCTTAATTTTGCATCACAACTACACTGGCCGATGATGAACGAAATAACAGTAACAGTGCTTCATGCACCATCTTAGCAGAGCATCCTATAAACTGTAGTAGTTTCAGAGACAGGGAGGAAAGAAAGCCAACCGACTCTGCCACCACCCCACTGCCCCAGAGCACCAGCTACCTTGAACATGTGTGGGTGAGGAGCGTAATCAGCGCGCGTTCAAATGTCCTCACCGAGGCCCAGCTGGGGCCACACATGCAGTCAATATTGAGGAAAGGACTCAACTAAAAATCCTGTCTTTTCAAAAACTGAGACCACAGAGCCATAGTCCCTTTAAAACACTTAAAGTTACTACATCCAAATGTGATCTGGTTTCTAATGCTGTAATTGGAAAATCAGAATACTCCTTTTTTGAAGGCTGGATATGGTCATATGAAAAATATTAGTCACAACATTTACATTGTCTTTTGATTTTATGGCTCATTGGCACGTGTTATCATCGACCACAGGCTTTGCTTTCTTTTAATGATGTTGATTCGAATAAGTATTTAACTTTTCTACACCTGAGGCCCAAAGCGCATGAGGGAGGTTTGTAGGGAATGTTGCCTTCTGTAATGCAAAGGCACCTGGAGTCCTCTATGCCAGCCTAATGCTCCAAGGTCCCAGGCCCCATCACTTACAAACAGCCATTTATTCACCTTCTCCAGAAAGGGTGTTCAAAGGCTGAGCACTCAGGTAGTGTTAAGCATTTCGAATTATTGAGAATGTCCTTCCCAAGACTCCTTACTATTTTTATTGATTCCCCTGGTAGATCATAGCATTCATCCCTAATTAAATTCTTCCTCATTGTATATTTTCTAGGCACTGTATTTAGAAAACTACATCAAATACGAGCAATACATTCCAATTTTCCATGCATGAATTTGTTGATTTTTCTTGACAGCATCGTAAGGTACCTCTGTACCCTACCCCAACTCCAAGGCTCCACTGCTATTTCACGGAGAGTTGGTGATTCTATGCTACCCTATTTCAGTATTCTTTACTGTAGACCAGGGATCTGCAAACCCACCGACCAAATCTGGCTCTCAGCCTGTTTCTGTGTAATCCTTGACAGGAATGGCTTTTAGGTTTCTAAAGGTGTTGTTTTAGATAGATAGATAGGTAGGTAGATAGATAGATAGATAGATAGATAGATAGACAGACAGATAGATGACACAGATATGGTATGAGGCCCACCAAAACCTAAAGTACCTCTTTCTCGCCCTTTACAGGAAAAGTTTACTGTCCCTTGCCCAAGAGGGAAGATCCCTAGCTGTGGGCGCACTTCCCCAGCCACCCTTGTGGAGTGAACTTATGCACATAAAAGCATTTACGTGTCTTAGGGTCACTTTGAAAGCCCAATAGTCAGTCGGCAGCTCTCAGTCCCTGTTTCTCTATTTCCTGACCTTGTTATTTACCACACTTTACTTTTTTCTCTTTCAGCTGGTCGAGCATTATTCTTATAAAGCAGATGGTTTGTTAAGAGTTCTTACAGTCCCATGTCAAAAAATCGGCCTACAGGGTAAGTTCCCGAGACACTGGAGTCTCCATTTTTGAGCTATCAGTGACAATCAGCCTCATTTTAGACTTAACTGATTGCAGATTTAGGTTGGATAAGGACTTCTTTTTATGGGTTGATTAATAATGATGTCAGATCACTCCAATTTTGCATATTATGAATCAAAAAATAGCCGGTTGCAACTAGTAGTAATTTGTCTTAATTGCATATGGGAAAAAGTAAAAGAGGGACCTGCAGAAAGTGCGCTCCCTTCTCAAGCAGAGCACTTCTGATCTCACTGATTGATCTGCAGTGGGGAGGGAAGGAAGTGGTTTCCAGGAACAGAGCAGTAATTGTCCATGCTCTCTCTAAGCAGGAAATGTTAATTTTGGAGGTCGTCCACAACTTCCAGGTTCCCATCCTGCGGTAAGTGTCGTTAGGAACACCACTGAATGAGAAGCTGTTGCATATTCATAATCACAAATGAAAATAAAGTTTTAGCCAACAGGAGTAGTGGTCATTGAGATTTTGATTGCCCTCCAAAACATACTCCTTGATGAGCTGGGATTGCTAATGCATATCAGGCAGAATCAGCCTACTACTGGTGATAAACTAGCCACATTTTCTTTTCTTTTCTTTCTTTCTTTCTTTCTTTCTTTCTTTCTTTCTTTCTTTCTTTCTTTCTTTCTTTTCTTTCTTTTCTTTCTTTCTTCCTTTCTTTCCTTTCCTTTCTTTCCTTTCTTTTCTTTCCTTTCTTTTCTTTCTCTTTCTTTCTTTCTTTCTTCTTTCTTTCTTTTCTTTCTTTCTTTCTTTTTTTTTTTTTTTTTTGAGACGGAGTCTCATGTCACCCAGACTCGAGTGCAGTGGTGCAGTCACGGCTCACTGCAACCTCTAACTCCCAGGTTCAAGCCATTCTCATGACTCAGCCTCCTCAGTAGCTGGGATTACAAGTGCCTGCCACCATGCCCGACTAATTGGTAGAGATGGGGTTTTGCCATGTTGGCCAGGCTGGTCTCAAATTCCTGGCCTCAAGTTATTCTCCCACCTTGACTCCTCCGCAAAGTGCTGAGATTACAGGCGTGAGCCACTACTCCCTGCCTAGCCACATTTTCTTAACTTCTTGTCCAGTTGAAATTCTCTTCATTTATTGGAGAATGTACACAATGAGGAGGAAACCCAATATTAAATCAGAAATAGGCCTCTTGCAATATTTGAGAAACAGGAACATATTTTTTAACTTCATCCTTGAGCTGTCTGTTAACACACATGCGTAATCCACAGAACCCCAGCTTTCCTCTCCCTCCAGCCTGTTAGGAGGTCAGGCACAGATTTATGCTCTAAGCAGGAATTCTCTTCCTGCTCTTCTCTTGGGGACTTTCTATGCCTTTTAATGCCATCTGTGAAGTATGCCCTCTGCACCTCACTTTTTGCTTGGTAACACTTGAAAAACAAAATCTGCAGAAAGCCAAATATGTGTCCTGCCTCCAGTAGGGACAATTGGCTGCTCAGTGCTGCACCCAGGTTGAAACAGGGGAGGCCATCCAGGGGCAGTACTTGTTATCAAATGCAGGGAACTTGAATTTGCTAAGATACCAGTGAACTTTGGGATCAAAATGTAATTCCTTTATGGGGGTGTGACTTTATTTTGCCCTTTACAAGGCTCGCAGGCCTGGCAACTCTACCCTAATATTATAGGCTCCATTAGACAAATCCATATACCTCAGATGGATGAGGGCTTGGGGCTGAGAACTCTTAAAAGAATGTCAAGCCCTGTGCTTAGCCATCATCACCCAATGGCTTCAAGAACTTAGATATTTTGGAATAACTTTTTAATTGACTGCTAAAATACATATGGAAATATGCAGAGGCCCCAAGTATACAATTCAATGAATTTCCACAAAATTTTCCACCATGGAACCAGCACCCACCGTGAAGAAGCAACACAACTGAGCACTCAGATCTACTTGTAGTTTCTTTAGGGTGGTTTGTCTTGAGTCTGTGACTTAGTAACTCCACAGGAAGCATGAGCTAGTAAATGTAACAGCTCTAATGTTTTAGCCTTCAGTGGAACATATTTCCCAAATATATTTCTAGATCCTTCTCCCCAAGTGTCAGGCCTTTCCAGAAGCCTTCCCAATGGTCAGATGTTGCCCATGATAGATCTCATGGGCAGGGGCAGGAGGGTGTTAGCAGTGCAATTATAGAAGCGAGTTTAAGTAGCATGTCATGAAGGGATCTTGTATTTGTTTTCTGAAACATTTACTGTTCCTCTTTGCTGTTGTGGTTTCTAGACTTGGTCAGCGGGTGGAATAATCTCAAGAATCAAATCATACTCCTTCCCAAAGCCTGGCCACAGAAAGGTGCTAAAGTATCCCCTGCTTGCTGTCCAACTAAGTGGTAGGACCAACCTGCACTCAGCTCCCGCCCGCCCAGCCTGCCCTACGTGTGCGCTGCCCTCCACCTGTTGCCACTCTGCT
The DNA here is from genome assembly GCA_963573385.1 of Cacajao melanocephalus. Classification (NCBI taxonomy): domain Eukaryota; kingdom Metazoa; phylum Chordata; class Mammalia; order Primates; family Pitheciidae; genus Cacajao; species Cacajao melanocephalus. The sequence continues at coordinate 14,302 of CAUYLG010066286.1, forward strand.
TCCAGGCCTCTTTGCCCTTGCTCACACCTGCGGATCCTGGGCAGCCGTGCCCCAGGTACATCCCATGCTTTTCATGTGGGTCCTCAGTCCGTCAGCTGGAAGTCCATCAGTGTGAGCATGCTTTCTCTGCCCAAGCATCATTTTAAAGTCGTTTCAGTTGGCGTCATCTGTCGCAGCTAATTGTCATGTCGGAAAATCTTTTCAAAGATGGCCAATTTACTTTTTGGTGGCCAGAATCATGTGTTGCAGTGTTCTGGTAATGGATTATGACGGAGGGAACGCCAAGGTTTTGTGAGGTGTGCTGCACAGTGAGGTCAGGCAGTGCATGGTAGCTTCATTATGGCTTAGACGTCTAACACAGAACTGCTAATGTGATATGTAAAGAAGTGGTACAATCTGAGGACTAGAAAAACCAGTTTTCTTTTTAAGGCAGTAATGTTGACATCTGATTGATTTCCATGTTTTGTTCTATTATTGGATTTTGAGGGAAAATAAAAATAAATTCTTTTTAATGACTTCGATTTATAATGACTTATTCCTTCCTTCAAAATATGTATATGTAATGTGTTTGAATTGCTTTTTTTCCCATTCTACTTTCATTATCAGTGGGGTAAAATTGATTCTTTTATCAGGAATTCTTCTTATTTTTATATTAACTGGTGTTTTTACAACATTTTAGCATACAATTGAGCTTCCACTCATGAAGTAGGTTGCCTAAAGTATTTATTAGAAACAATGGAAATAAAAGGCATAAAACTCCTGAGATTTTGTTTACTCAAAATTTTCCAAGTTTACTCAAAATTTTCCAAGTTTACTCATACTCAAGAAGTTCTCAATCATGTTGACTATAGAACAGAAAATTTTAATGCAGTGTTTAAGAGGAAGAAAAGGTGTATCTTACACCTGAATAAAATAACTATGTCTGTTTTTCATGTTTCCCCAAGACAAAACACCCTCACAGATTACTCACAGTGGCTAAAGAAATACCTAGAAAATAAATTTTAGCTCATCTTTAGACTACAGGAGAACATGTTGGAAAAAAGTTGAAGAAAATATCAGTAAATGTGACCACCTAAAAATAAAGAAATATATGTATGGATAAGAACCATAACATCATCAAAAGAGAAATAAGACACTGGGAGCAAGTAGCACTAACGCTGACACATAGATTAATAGCTTTAATGTACGAAGAGATTCTATAAATCAATAAGAAAAATATTAACTGTCTACTAGGATAATGGGCAGGGAATGTCAGTAGTAGTTTATAGTAAAGCAAATATAAATAGTTCTTAAACATATGAAATGTTGTTTAACTTCATGAGAAGAGAAATGCAAGTTAAAACTATGGTGCTCAAGTGTCCACCTATGAAACTGATCCACATTTTAAAAGCTTGATTATACTGTAGTAAAGGCGTGGTAGATAAGCACTTTCACTCTTCCTTGGGGAAGTCTGAAATGATGCAATCTGTAAGAAAAACTCTGCAATTTTATTTCTAAGTATATACAGATATTCTTGCATTTATGTGAAATCATGTACATGTGAAGGTGTTTATTCCAAAATTACATAATTGACAAAGTCTGACAATAATTTAAATGCCTATCAATGGAAAACAAATGAAATCAGTTACAGTAAAATTGCTACTATAGGAGGCAGCTGAGATCTACAGTTGTTTCCAAAATGTAATTTTAATTGTAAAAGACAATGTCAGGCACACACGTGCACACACGCATACATACACACACATATATACAGAATGTGTTGAGATAGTATAGCATATCCTAGAAAAATACAGAAAATACTGGCAATGCTGGTTGCCTCCAGAATAAGAGATGGGAATGTTAAGAAACCCCACTTTTCATTGTAAACTCTGTTGTATCTTTTTAAATTTGAACCTGTTAAAAATTTTTAATCAATTTTTTAAAACAGAGAATTAAATATTAGAGAGTAATTAATCTGATTAATATTGTGAAAATACCTCTCTGGCAAAAAAAGAGTTTGCTTTCTATTTAAATTTGTAACCAACTTTAAAGTATACATTGAATTCTTTATAGAAATAAGAAACTGGTAGTAAGTATTACTAATATATATATATATAGCCAAAAATATTGATAGATAATTTTTAAAAGATCAAGATTATATAGTTTAAGCTATAGATTAAAAATATTTTAATTGCTTATCAGATATATTTTAGAGCTAATAAGTATGTTTTCCCAAATACCTGGGGAACTTTCGATTATGTAATCAGTCATGAGAAAAGAATTGTGAGAATTATGTCAAATATCCCATCTCATTAGCTAAGAGATAAATAACTTTCTTCAACTTGTTAATTTGCTCAATGCAAGTAGTTGTTTTAATAATTCAGGCACAAAAAAATACATGTTAGAATTTGAATTACCTATAGCATCTAGTTAATGAAAAGTGTGTTTTGATTTGAAGAGGATTATGAATCAGATTATTTAAATTTTTCAGAATTACTAACAGGCTGATGCATTTTAAACTTGTCTTTAGAAATCACTAACATACTGCTGAACACAGTGGCTCATGCCTGTGATCCCAGCACTTCGGGAGGCCCAGGCGGGTGGATGACCTGAGGTCAGGTTTGAGACTATCCTGGCCAACATGGTGAAAACCTGTCTCTATTAAAAATAAAAAAATTAGCCAGGTTTGGTGGCATGTGCCTGTAATCCCAGCTACTCGGGAGGCTGAGGCAGGAGAATCACTTGAGGCTGGAAGGCAGAGGTTGCAGAGATCATGACACTGTACTCCAGCCTGGGCAATAGAGCAAGATTCCATCAGAAAAAAAAAAAAAGAAAGAAAGAAAGAAAAAGAAGAAAAAAAAAGAGAAGAAATTAGTAACATACTTATAAAATATAAACAAAATTAAGAATACAACTAGTAGTCTTTAAATGAATTAAACCCCTCCTAGTATTAGTCCGGGAATTTGTTTCTCCGCTGCTTTAAGCACTGAACCTTATCCTTTTATGGAAAATAGGTGGAAATTGAACAGCAGCATCCCTAAAGACTTCCAGGGAGCTTTTCAGCTTTGCATCTCAAAGGTAAATCCTCTGAGAAGATTAAACTGAAATGTGTACCAGAATTTCCAATTAAAACCCATTTTTCATGTTTGATTCCAACACATACATTGGTGATTATAATATTTTAAAACTTACATTTAAGTGCAGGGCTCAGTGGGAAGAGGAAAAAGAAAGAAACATTCTCAAGTCATACTCTTTTTGCTTGGTAATGCCCTAGTAGACCAGACCCTTGAGAAAATGTGTTTTCGTATAATTATAAAGGAAAAGATTTTAGATCTTTGCTGTAAGAGTAGAGTAATTGCAGAGGTCAGGAGTTATTTTCACTGATTTTCAGTGATCTCAGTGCAAGGCTAATAGCAGCTTATTTCCCAACCAACAGTCCACCCTCATCTGCATGGATCTACTGGACCAGGGTCATTCCACCGAAAAAAAGGAAAGCACACCTAGTTTATTGCAGCCAATATTTCTAAAGCCAGCTGGCTCTTTTGTCACTGTTAGTGTGATGACTGATGACTGTATTGCCATCTGCATTACTGCTGGAACAAATTCCAGGACTAAGACTGGGAGGGGTTTAATTCATTTAAAGACTAGTAGTTGTATTATTAAGTTAATTTTGTTTTTATTTTATAAGTATGTTACTAATTTCTTTTTTCTTTTTTTTTTCTTTTATTGTGATGACTGATGACTGTATTGTCATCTGCATTACTAATTTGAACATGTCCCAAGAATCTGGGAGTAAAAACTAACATCTAGTAAATGGATGTTAGGATACTTGGCAATCAGGAAACTCTGAATGGGCCTATCAGTTACATAGAGCAATAATTTTTTCCTATTTTGTTCGTTTCTAGATCCCCAGCTTTTAAACATAGGCACTCAAAAAATTCTTGTCAAATACATTTTCTATTTGCAGTTAAACCTTACCAATAGGAAATCAGGAATAATAATTTATAACCGGACTTATTATTGCAGAGTGATGCATTACCTGAATTTATAAAATTTAAGGAAAAGTCACCAGTTGCTCTTTCGGAAGGTAGAAAGCTAAGGTGGCTAGTGCCATCTAGTGGTGAACTGCGGGTTTGAGCCTGCTCTGAGTATAGGTAAAAATGAGGAAAATGGAATGGTCAACATTTCATTTACACCTGTTGCTCACTGTGCAGAACAGATGACACTTATTGATTGGGACAGAATAGAGCCCTCAAATGCAAATGCAGACATAAAGAATAAAAGGCAAATAATATTAATGTAGACCAGCAATATATTTTTCATTAAAATTAAAAATTATTTTTTTAAAAATAATATTTTTACAATTTATCATTATGCCTCTGTGCTCATTCTTTACAAACTCCTCAAATTTTTCTTTATAACTGAGCATTTTATTTTAGAGGTTGTTTTGGTTATTGTTCTACTAAGTTGCCTATTCACCAAGTACTTTGTGAAAGATGAAACATGCATTTTACACCTTCATCGTTATCATAAGGTAACTACTCATTGTTCTTTTAACAAACTTAGTAGGAAACCTCCCATTTCTTCTGCCTTCTTCCAATTGTGGTATCATCCTTTGCTCCAGTCTCATTCGTCACCAGAAAGAGAGGCAGGGAGCCCAGGGCTCTGGGTAGGAGAGAGCCGTCGTGGTGTTATTGAGAGACATGAGGGTTCTTTGTGGATTGGCTTAAAAGGCTCATCATCACATAGTGATCTGTACTTGGCAGCATGGAAATGAATCCCCGAGCTACCTTAGCTGTAAATGTGGAGTTCTAACTTCCAAGGAAGATCTCCCGTCTGTTTCCCTGTCCATAAGCCAAGATAGACTAGGGGTGAACAACACACTGCTAGTAAGAGTATAAATTATTCCTGCCCAAGAGTTTAGATTCTCTGTGTCCATCGCTACTAATTCTTACTTATTCCTGACACCCTAGTATCCTTTGCAGCATATTTTGACAACCCCATCTCTGTTTTAAAATTCTTCCCTACAGGATTCGTATGTCAGGGAATTGCATTCTGGTTTAATTGGAACAAGCCATTTGGAAGTCCTCCTGGTCTGGATAAGAGTAGAGAGGCTGTAGCTCCATGATAGAGTCCTCACTGGGAGGGACAGGAGTCTTACATCAAGAAGCGGTGATGGTCCCTCTCCTTGCCTGTGATGGCTAATCTGAGGACATCCTTTAATTCCATGTCTGTTCAAGTTTTGTCTTTGGATCTCAGAACATGCCTGCTTGCAAGGAAAATCAAAGGAGTTGAAATGACAGTAAATGTTAACCCTGAAATAGGCTTAAAAAAAAAACAAACTATTTTCAGCCTAGAATTGGTTGCGGGAGGCAACTGAGCAAAAAAGGAGGATGGAAAGCCTCGGTAATCACCCAGCTTCTGTTAGTACTGTTTTCCAGAGGCAAGATAATTGTATCATAAATCAAAAGTGAAACCACAGCACAGTCCTGTAATCATATGTAAATATTTGAAAGAAATAGATTGTCATTTGGAATTATTCATTCTTATTTCTGTTCATTAGCATAAAGACTTGAGAGAGAGCTAATTTTTAAAGCACATTAGTTTATACTTCACATATCCTGGTTTTTAGAAGGGATTTTCATTCATTCACCCATCCATTCATTCATGTGTTTGTCCAACACATTTTTATTGAGCATCCTCGTGGACGTGGCACAGCTCCCAATGTGGTGAACAAATGTCTATGCCCCCTGGAACTTATATTCTATTTTCATTCTTGATGTATCATAGTTATTTCTGTTAATCAGTTCAGTAAGAATGCTGAGATAGTCTGTGAGAAAATGGATCCCATCAACATCATTTTTACAAATAAGACCAGATGTCCTTTACCCTCGTCAATGGGCTTGGGCCATAGTAAGCAGTGCCTGCCTCTGAAGTGCTCAGCAGACCTCGTGAAAGAAGGAAGTCTGGGTGTTTGGAGATAATGGCTTAGTGGCCATAGAGGTGCATTGTGACTTCATTATTTTGCTTTTAGTTTCTGGGCTTGTAATATTAATAAGGCAGATGAGGATTTAGTGTATGTCATAAGATAAGTGACTGTCATGTTAAGCTTAATGTCTCTGTTTCTTTAACTTTCTCCAAAATCTGGCAGTATCTCATTTCTTCGTGGCCAGTGTTCAGGCACTGAGAAGGTCAATCAATATATAGAATTGCGACTCGACTCACTCCCCCCCCCAAAAAAAAAAAGCATCTGAACCATGGTTCTCCTGTGAATTAAATATAGTAGCAAGAAGCCAGAATCTTGTTTTAATTTGGAAGAAATGGTGGGTCAGGAAAACTCAAGATAGAGACTTGTAAAAGGGAAAAGGAAAGTCCTTAGGATAATAAAGAGTAGATTCTCCCATCCTGTTGTTTCATGATATAAACTGATGTGGATCAAATAAATAATAGGGAAGAATGCTGTTAACAGGCTGCAAAACTTTGTCTCAGATATGCCACCGTTACCTGCTGTGGGTATTTGGAAGAACTGCCTTCTTTCAGCTGCACAAAAAAAGGAGCCCCAATCTCACAGGGGCACTGATTTCCAACAGCAGCCCTGGTGGCAGGTGCATTGCCACCTACGTGGCAGCAGCCGGCCTTCCCTTGGGACCTGTAGTCACTGACCAATGCCACCCTCTGGCATCCACCCCAATGCTGCTGCATCTCCACCGAAGATAAAGACTTGGGTGGAGACTAGGAAAACATGTGTGGTTTGGAGTTGGGAAGTAGGTGGGAGCAGCTAATAAGTACTAATTCCCCGCTTTAAATAACTTCTGTATAATATGAAACTGAAGAGCATGGGTTAAAGGAGGAAAATGCATCCAAGGGACACATGCAAATCATCAGCGACCTTCGGCAGGTGGGAATAGGATGTGCAAGGGGGTAAGTGGGGCAGCAGCTCTATCCAGGCCAGTAGAGTTGACTCTTACCACATCCTCTGAACACCCCCCAGGGTCCCTGGGGTTGTAGCAGCACAAGCTTGCTTTAGCCCTTGCAGGATCCAAATAATTGCCCGAAGAATGAGATCAGCCTTATTTTCTTTCTTGTTTTTCTTAATTCTTTCCTTTGTCTTTCCTGCAAAAGTTAAAGCGTGATTACTAAAAATTAAAAATAATTATGCAGATCAACTTAACAGTTGTATGGATGAAAAAAATGACCTGTGGTCCTTTACGTACTTTAGCACCCCCCTGCCCAAGGGAACCGGCCAGAGAGTACCGTGTCGTTCAATCCGTATGAGCCGGAACTTGGGCCCTGGACTACAGAAAAAGGTGAGATTTGCTTTCATTCAAGGGATTTTCACAGAGTGAAGCGCGTGGTCACTTGTCAGTTTGTAGAGTTGGTTCACAAATCCACCCCATGTCTGTGATTGCAATACAGCACAGTTAGCCATGGAGACACTCACATCTAGTGGCAGGCAGCAGACACCATGCCCATGAGCCATGGTAGTGCTTTGGAATGAAATGGTCTTTCCCACCTCCCTCACCTAGCGACACTGGAAACATCCATGCCACTCTTCAGAATTTCTCATCCCTTGTAACCTTGACGCTGCTCTGAGTTCATGCTCCCATGAAGATCATGTTCTTGGAAGGATGAATGCTGATGTGGGGTCCAGCCCCAGTTTGTATGATTCTTGACTGCATTGCAGGCCCCCAGAGAGAAGCCCTGCCCATGGACACAGAGGTGTACGAGAGCCCCTACGCAGACCCTGAGGAGATCAGACCCAAGGAGGTTTACCTGGACCGAAGTCTGCTGACGCTGGAAGACAAAGAACTGGGCTCTGGTAATTTTGGAACTGTGAAAAAAGGCTACTACCAAATGAAAAAGTAAGTCACTATGCTCCACTGCACCGCTCTCACCCTCACATGAGCCCAGGTTATAGACACTACCGAGAATAACAAAATGTAACCTGGCATGACTAACCCCTTTTTAAATTAATGCTATCATTCTTGTTAGTTTCTGGTACACTATAATGAAAGAATCCATTACTTTTAATGGCAAAAACGGCAATTACTTTTGCACCAACCTAATAGTACGTGCACCTTATGAAAAATCAGAAAATACAAACAAGCAGAAACATAAGAAAATGAAAACATCCATCTAGCATAGTAGCTCATGCCTATAATCTTAGCACTTTGGGAGGCTGGGGTAGAAGGATTGTTTGAAGCCAGGAGTTTGAGACTGGCCTGGGCAACATAGCAAAATCCTGTCTCTACAAAAAACTTTAAAAAATTAGCCAGGCATGGTAGTGCACACCTATAGTTCCAGCTACTCAAGAGGCCAAGAGGTCAAGGCTGCAGTGAGCCATGACTGCACCACTGCACTCCAGCCTGGGTGACAAAGCAAGGCCCTGTCTCAAAAAACAGACCGAAAAAAAAGAAAAAAAGAAAAGAAAAGAAGAACATCATGTTTGGATAATACCACCCCAACACTGTTAATTAAACACTACTACTGTTAACTAACCTTATTGTATACATTTTTAGAGCTTTATTTGTACACACACATACATATGTATTAATTGAAAAAAAATCATCTATTGATTTTATTTCAATCAATTGAAATAAAATGATTGTTATAAAACAATGCAGTGTTTACATTTATTTTCTTTGATTTTATAGTTATGACTCATTTTTCTTACTGAGAAAATTAATGGTTCCAAATATGATTAGCATAATTATTTATTGGCTCTGTCCTATGATTTCAAATAACAATACATATTATATAACAGTTAAAATTGCTAAATTTCTAAAATATCTTTGTATTTCTTTTGGTCTTTGGAAGGTATCCAGCATAGAATGTACAAGTAAAAATACTGGTTTCTAAAGTCCTTTGAAACACACCCTATCTTTGAATTGGTATGATACTAATACGAATGTGATTGAATGTAGTTGTTTCATGCTATTTCAAATTTAAAGAATTTGTGTTAAAAAAATTTCATGAGTAGGTCATTTATATGATTCGAGGGTTAACAATGTAGACAAAAATATACACAGAAATGCTTGTTTTCTGGCTGGGTGCCATGGCTCATGCCTGCAATCTCAGCACTTTGGGAGGATGAGGCAGGTGGATCACCTGAGGTCAGGAGTTTGAGACTAGCGTGGCCAACATGGTGAAACCCCATCTCTACTAAAAATACAAAAAATTAGCTGGGCGTAGTGGCGCACGCCTGTAGTCCCAGCTACTCAGGAGGCTGAGGCAGGAGAATCGCTTGAACCCAGGAGGAGGAGGTTGCACTGAGCCAAGTGGCCCCACTGCACTCCAGCCTGGGCAACAGAGCGAAACTCCATCTCAAAAAAAAGAAAGAAAGAAAAAAAAAAGAAATGCTTGCTTTCCAATCTGTCCCTTCCATTTGTTTTTGTGCATATGTATGTGTATACATATATACACACACAAATATATGCACATACATGTATATATACACGCAAAAACATACATATGTATACATTCACAAGTATATATAGGAGCACATATATATACACACAAAATTGGTTGTGATACTTATTTTAAAATATGTTTGTATATCACAGTCATTTTGTATAATGATTAAAAGTGTTTCTGTATTAATCATAAGCTTTTTCAGTTTATGAAAGATTGTGATCTTTAAATCTCTGCTTAAATTTGTGAATTAACAGAGAAAGGACTGTTTACATAATTTCATCTAGAAAGTCTGGGTAGAGGAGAGGCTCTCTTGGTTAATTTGGAGCAAAATGATGTTTTTACAATATTGAGTCTTTCAATCTATAAACACAGCTCATCCCTCCATTTACTAGGTCTTCGTTAACCTCTCTCAGGTTTCTCTCAGGAGAGTTGTTTACCTTTTCAATGTATTGCATTTAAATGTATGCTTTTAAATTCAGCAACTAGAAATTCACTTTCAACATTTATGAAAGGCATTTTATATCCGCCTATTCATTACACGTAATCTGAGATGGTGAATCACAAGATGTCACAGGAATTCATGGATGTCACTGTTGGTGAGGTTTATTTACAAGTCATTTAAATATTTTACAATTTAGGGTTTTTGCTTGGTTGGGACATTCTTCAGTACTGTTCTTCACCGTTCTTTTTATTTTATTTTATTTTTTTATTTCACTCTGTCACCCAGGCTGGAGTGAAGCTCACTGCAGCCTCGAACTCCTGAGTCCAAGTGATTCTCCCACCTCAGCCTCCCTAGCAGCTGGGACTGCAGGCTTGCACTGTCATGCCTGGCTGATTTTTTTTAGAGATAGGGTATCACTATGTTGCCCAGGCTGATCTTGAACTCCTGGCCTCAAGCAATCCTCCCCATTCAACCTCCCAATGTGTTAGGATTATCAGCATGAGCCACCATGCCCAGCCCCAGCCCCCACCATTCGTTTTTAGTAGCGGGGTATTACTCTCATTGTCTATAAAATAAAGGAATATAGTTGGAAGGCCGGCCATTCATTATAGGCTTCTGAAGACACATTTCCACTCGGTGGCAGGTTTTCCATAGGACTGTTTCTGCATGGGGATTATGCTTCATAAAAGAAGATTATTTAGAAGTGAGGCATTTTGATTATTGATTTGAGCGTTACGATTTCTCTTGCAGAGTTGTGAAAACAGTGGCTGTGAAAATACTGAAAAATGAGGCCAATGACCCCGCTCTTAAAGATGAGTTATTAGCAGAAGCAAATGTCATGCAGCAGCTGGACAACCCGTACATCGTACGCATGATCGGGATATGCGAGGCCGAGTCCTGGATGTTGGTTATGGAGATGGCGGAACTTGGTCCCCTCAATAAGTATTTGCAGCAGAACAGGTATTGTCGGGTGCCCCCACAGGCCTGGGATCTATCCCCTGAGGGGTGGGGCCCATGACTGGATGGGCCAGGCAGCCTGATTTCCTCGGGGAGCTTTCCCACCCTCCTGTGCTTTCCCTTATTGGTCCACACTCAGGTTCCTTGACAGAGGGACAGACAGAGACAGTCTTTGGAGTCAGCTCTGTTAGCTCTAGTCATTCAGAAAAGAATTCATTTGAAAGTTTTGTCTTTATTTTCTTCCTGTGCTCATTCAGTCTTGGCCCAGGGATAGACTCCGCCTTAGAATATCTTGACAACGAATTTCCTTTCTCACTGGGAAAAACAATTTCTTTTTAAAGAAACATTTAAAATAAATGTTTTTCTAAGAGGTGACAGTTATGTCTTATCTGTTCGGCTGACCTTATGTACTCTTGAGTAATGACTTCTGAAAATACCACTTGCTGCTAACTGATTACATCCCTCAAGGGAGTAATCGTGTTCTTCTCATCTAAAGCTGTTGTTGAGATGGGGAAACTCACTTGGAGTAAAACAGAACCACCAAGGAGCCTGCCTCATTTGCTGCACTACGTTTCTAGTTAGATTGTCTCTTTAGTCTCCATGGAAGGGAAGTGTTCTTACCCTTACCTCACAGGTGAGAAACTGAGACTCAGGGTCCGTTCTGTGACCTGTGTGATAGCGGAACAAGGATTTGAGGTGTGCCTGGCTGTCTGTGAGCCAGGTCTGCCCACCCTGTCATACTGCTCTTCTTACAATTCCAAGCACGCCAGGAAACTCTATCCCATTGAACACCAGGAGAATGACATTCAGTCCTAAATAGCTATATGCTGATAAAGTTATTTGTCACCACTTTTGAGTTTTGTTAGAGAGAAGCAATAGATTCACCTACTGCCTGCATGAGGGGCATGGTTGTTTTGTGAAATGGGTCACTGTCTCCTATAGCTGATGATACTGCTGTGACTTTCAGACATGTCAAGGATAAGAACATCATAGAACTGGTTCATCAGGTTTCTATGGGCATGAAGTATTTGGAGGAGTGCAATTTTGTGCACAGAGATCTGGCTGCAAGAAATGTGTTGCTGGTTACTCAGCATTATGCCAAGATTAGTGATTTTGGACTTTCCAAAGCACTGCGTGCTGACGAAAACTACTACAAGGTGAGCACAACTTAGCTAATATTCAGAGCAGTGGACCATAAAAAATACAAGATACATATATGTTTGTTTTATTATTGATAAAGTTTCAAAAAGCAGTTTTGCTACTTAAAAATAAATAAGAAATGTTCTTATAATCTTTGATTTTATTGTTTAGAAAATAAAAATACTCTAATATATCACACCTTGAGATTTACTCAAAGTAGTATATTCTAAATTATGTTTCATGGAATGATCAGGAATCAAAGTATTAAGTGATGATTCATTTTGGAAAAAAAGAAGAATGGGATTCCTTCATTAAGTTCATTTGAAAGGTTTGTACTGGACAGCTTGATTCTTGCAGGATTTCCCAAAGCCCTTTATGCTACTCAACATGGCAAATCTCAGCGGAGGGTTTTGCTGCACTGCATCTCTCAAACCAGATTCATCCACGGCATCCTTTTCTGATAGGACATTTCATAACATCTGGTGGAACACTGTTCCACAGCAGGCAGCTTGGAGCGATTCCAAAATAACCTTCTAATGAACATCTATCTATACATGTAAAAGTTAGGAAGTGAAAATTTATCAAATATGCTCATCATCTGTGTATGTCCACTAAATATGTAGAAATTGTTCTATTGGCTTAGTTGGTACCCAGAAGAATTGAAGTGTCAAAAAATAAATGCAGTGCTGGAAAGAAGAGATCTAGATAGTTACGTGACTGAAGCTGAAAGAAATATGCCCCTTAGTTTGGTGAGGCAGAGATTATCAAGAATTAAAGATGGACTTCTCGCAAAACATAAAGTAGAAACTAGTTCTGGGTATAGGTTTGGACTTGTAAAAAATAATTTCACAGTGACCAATCCCCTTGCTAATATGACTTGACCCCTCTCTGAACCCTCAAATGAACCTATAACAACTAATAGAGGAAAAAGTTAAAAAGCTTCATAGTCATATTAACTCATCCACGGTGTATATATAGGGTCTATATTGACCAACTGGAAAATATGATGGAATTAGGACCCACTGAGTCAAAGAGAGTGCCGTGGGCAGGTTGACACTTCTTCTGGTCTCTGGTGAAGTCCACATGCTCAGAAATAGATGGCAAACCCTGAAAATCTATCGAGTGGATGGCAGATGGGGTCCTGAGTTTCACACCCAGCAGTGGTCGGGGATCCCACCCTGAGTGACAATACCTGCCCACTCACCTTTCCCTGAGAGGCAGTTCATGGACCAGTGGGTGATGGGGAATGGTGGACCTCAGCCAGCAAAGGGACTGCATGAAGGGTGAGTCACAAGAGCCGAGCTTCCAGGCAGGCAGGCAGATGCCATTGTCTTGAGCACAAAGGCCAGGTGAGAGAACAGCAGGGCTCAGGCTGGCCTGCCTCACCCTATTCTTCGTGCAGTAGCTCCCCAGAGGGAAGCCCCTTCAGAGGTGAGCCACTGTGAGAAGGGCATCAGCAGGGGCCTGGATAGAGACAACAAAAAAATGGAGCAAAGGAGACAGCAGCCTAGGATGAGCAGCACAGGACATGCTGGAGAAGGAAGCCTGTTGCAATGCTGGATGTACCTCATCATGATCATTACAGAGAAGACAGCCTGTCTGAAACAAGGACACAGAGGAGATAGAGAAAATGAAACATGAATGCTGGTCCCCTTATCCACTGCTGCATAACAAACCACCCCAAACTTAGCGCCTAAAACACCACCAAGTGTTGGTTTCCTTGCAGTCCTGCTGTGTGGGCTGGGCCAGGTGGGCAGAGCTTGGTGCATCTGCTCACACAGGGGCTTGTATGGTGGCGCAAGGGGCAAGAGGACCATTTTCACTCTGCTCACTCACATTACTCAGCCACTGAGCAGCTGGTTAGACATGGCCCATGCTGGGGACCTCTGCAGGGCTGTCAGCTCACCTGCACGCAGCCTCTCCTTGGGGCCCCTGGGCTTCCTCACAGCATGGCAGCTGTAGCCTGAGAGCAGTTACCCAAGGGACAGGAAGTGGGGGCTGCCAGGCCTATAAGGGCAAGCCCAGAAACTGCCTCAGGGTCACTTCCACCTGATCCTGTTGGTCAGAGCAGCTGCAGCCTGCCAGCTTTTGAAGGATGGGAAAGATAGAACCACTCTTAAGAGGAGAAGTGTTAGCTTATTCCAGAGAGAGGCTAACTTTCATTGCATTTAGGATTTGTCAAAGATTTACTGTTTTCATCAGTTAAAAATTCAGAGGAAACTTGAATAACACACATGGCTGTATCGTTCACAACTTGTGAGATCAAAATTTTAAAATAGTGCAGCATAAGGTGATAGAAACAGAGATATAATCAGTATACAGATGGCCAACAGGTATATGAAGAAATGCTCAATATCACCAAACCTCAGGGAAGTGCAATTTACAAACACAATGAGATATCTTACCCCAGCTAGAATGGCTATTCCTAAAACGATAAAAACAAATAACAGGTGCTGGCAAAGATGCAGAGAAAAGGGAACTCTTATACACTCTTTGTGGGAATGTAAATTAGTATAGTCACTGTGAAAAATAGTACAGAGACTTCTCAAAATGAAAACAAAGTACACATAGAACTACTGTATGATCCAGCAATCCTACTAGTGAGTATTTATGCAAAGGAAAATAAACTTGTGTATCAAAGGGATAAATACACTCACATGCTTATCATAGAACTGTTCACAACAGCAAAGTTGTGGAATCAAGCTAAGTGTCCATCGATGGATGAATGGATTAAGAAAATGTGCTGTATACACACACACACACACACACACACACACACAATGGAATACTATTTGCCTGGAAAAAGAATGAAATTATGTCATTTACTGCAACATGGATGGAACTAGAGGTCATTATATTAGATGGCATAAGCCAGGTACAGAAAGATGTCACATGTTCTTGCTCATGTGTGGAAGCTAAAAAAAAAAAAAAAAAAAAAAAAAAAAGAGAGAGAGAGAGACAGCAAGCAATCCCCACAGAGATAGAGAATAGAATGTTAGATACCAGAGGCGAGGAAGGGTATGTGGATGGGAGTGGGGATGAAAGAGGTTGGTTAATGGGTACAAACGTACAATTAGACAGAACAAATGAACTCCAACATTTGATAGCGGAGTGGGGTGACTATAGTTAGCAACATTATATCGTGTATTTGAATGTTGCTAGAAGAGAGGGCTTGAAATGCTTCCAACACATAGAAATTATAAGTACTTAAGGTGATGGACACCCCAAGTACCCTGACTTGATCATTACACATTTCATGCATGTAGCAAATACATGTACCCTATAAATATGTAAGATATTTGGTATCAATTTAAAAAAACAAAAAAAAAGAAATAATTGGCATTGGCTTAAAACTGTGGACACATGCACAATAGTACTTAAATATACTTATGAACAGCCCAATGTTTCTTGGAGCAAAACCATGAAGTAATATTCAGGCTTGATTTGTCTATTGCCATCTACACGCCCTGTGAAGCTATGTGTGGCCAGAAGAAGAGATGAGAATAGACTAAAAGATGCAGGCATTTTATCCTGAATCTTCAAAAAAGTATATGTATATATACACACGTACACACACATATGTATATATTCAAATTTTTAAAAAGAATTTTAAAGCTTTTAAGATTTAATAAAATCTTTAAAATTCAAACTAAACACACCACACACACACACACACACACACACACACACACACACACACACAGCATTTTATGGGTCAGGATTTTATTCTTTGTTAAAATTGTGATAAAATACACATAACATGTAATTTACCAGCTTAATCATTTTTATGTGCACAGTTTAGCAGTGCCAAGTACATTGATGTTGGACAACCAATATTCACAACTCTTTTCATCTTACAAAACTGAAACTCTGTCTCCATCAAACGCATAACTCCCCATTCTCCCCTCCCCTCTAGTCCTTGGCAAGCAGCATTCTACTTTCTGTCTGTGTGAATTTAACGACTCTTGGTTTCTCACCAGAACCATACAACATTTGTCCTTTGGTGACTGGCTTATTTTGTTGCCAGTGAAGGGTGTCCAGCTTCTTGGCGTCTTGAACAAAGAATTAGATGAAATACACAAACAAAGCAAGGAAACAATGAAGCCACAAAAGCAGAGATTTATTGAAAACAAAAGTGCACTCCACAGGGTGGGAGTGGGCCAAGGATAAGGGCTCAAGAGCCCAGTTACAGAATTTTCTGGGATTTAAATACCCTCTAGAGGTTTTCATTGGTTACTTGGTATACACACTATGTAAATGAAGAGGATGAAGTAATGTTACAAAGTCATTTACACCCTTGTGTGTACTCTGTGTACACCTTGTGTAAGTGAAGAGGGTATTTCCCGTCATAGCTCAAGTGTTTCCATTTGATTTAATTCCAGGAAGTCCTTAGGTTCCCCGCCTCCAGGCCCTATTCTCTTGTCTCGATTTCACTCAGCATAATGTCCTCCAGGCTCATCCATATTGTAGTGAATTCCCTTCCTTTTTAAGGCCGAATACTATTCCATTGTCTATATAGATGGTGTTTTGTTCATCCACTCATGTGCTGAAGGACACTTGGGTTGCTTCCATGTTTTAGCTATTGGGAATAATGCTGCTGTGAACATGAGTGTACACAATTTTATTATTTTTGAGTTTTTTTGTTTGTTGAGATGGAGTCTCTCCTTCTGTCACATAGGCTGCAGTGCAATGGTGCGATAGCTCACTGCAACCTCTGCCTCCTGGGTTCAAGCGATTCTCCTGCCTCAGCCTCCCAAGTAGCTGGGATTACAGGCACCCATTATCACACCTGGCTAATTTTTGTATTTGAGTAAAGACAGGGTTTCACCATGTTGGCCAAGCTGGTCTCGAACTCCTGACCTTGAGTGATCTGTTCTTCTCAGCCTCCCAAAGTGCTGGGATTATAGGCATGAGCCACTGTGCCCCACCCACAATTTTATTCTTAATGGAACTTCTCCCTCTGCTTTGCTTTTAGGCCCAGACCCATGGGAAGTGGCCTGTCAAGTGGTACGCTCCGGAATGTATCAACTACTACAAGTTCTCCAGCAAAAGCGATGTCTGGAGCTTTGGAGTGTTGATGTGGGAAGCATTTTCCTATGGGCAGAAGCCATATCGGGTGAGCTGCCTCTGCTTCATTTTCTCACTAGGTGGCCATTAGAACAGATAAGCACCAGATTGTCTTTACAGGAACCTGAAAATCCTAAAATCTGAGCACCTCTCTGAGCCTCTCATTATCTCTTACCAGTAAGCAGTTAATGTGCCCTCCTTCTGTCCTAAACTGAGAACGAAATATCTGATGCTCACTGAAGAGTGTGTTTTTCCATTGTGTGTTAATGCATGTAAAATAGACACAAAATATAGACCCAGATCATTACTCACTAGAGTTGAAGTAGAAATAATAACTATTTACAATATCTTAGTTATGTTTTTTAGATATTTTAATTAAAATATATGTACCATAATGGGCACAACTCTTAGGATGAGGCACTGTGGTTTTCCATAAATGAAACATACCTATGAAATCAGCCCCCAGATAAAGAACAGAACCCGAAAGCCATGTTTTCTCTGCACACACAGCCTTCCCCAGGGGTGAGACATATGACTCCAGCATCACAGATTAAGTGCTCCTGTTTTTGTGTTTTATGTAATTGAAATCATACAATATGTACTCCCCCTCCGTGACTTGGAGTGACTGTTTTGTTTTGTTTGGTTGACACTTAAAAAAACCAAGCGAAACCAAACAAAAAGCTTATGTGTATCTTGCATGTTGCAGGGAATGAAAGGAAGTGAAGTCACCGCTATGTTAGAGAAAGGAGAGCGGATGGGATGCCCTGCAGGGTGTCCAAGAGAGATGTACGATCTCATGAACCTGTGCTGGACGTACGAGTGAGTACCTGACACTGTCTGTGATGTATTCAAATGCTCTGGAGACAGGTGAAATGGCTGGGCATCTAAAAGAAGCATAAAGTTCATCTTTTCTTGAATCAGTAATGTGCCCCCTTGCTAAACAAACAATGGTGGGGCCTGGTCCTGCTTTAAGAGACCTTGCTTTCCATCCCCTGCACTTACATCTGGTAGAGCCTAAACAGCCAAGTCTAGATGGGGACTCTAATCCAAGTGTCCAAATGTAAATGTACTTATCGCGGGGAGATGGGGCAAGGGCAGCCAAAGTAAAAAGGTGTTTGTAAGAGGTTGGTGCTGGACACCACTTTTGGCATAGAGGATGGCAGAAGTACTCAGTAGGAGATGTTATACTTTCCTGACATTCTGATTACCATAAGCAGTGAGGGGTGACCTTGGACTCTGTACAGCTCACAGATGGATTGGCTAAGGTTGCATGGCCCTAGAATCTACCCAGTCCTTGAAATGGAAGTGCTTGGGTGATGTTCAGGGCAGCTCAGCAGGGAAGGAAAACGAGTTGCCCCTGAAAATTAGGAGTACAGCTTTCCCAGGCTCAGCCGCCCGCCTATGCGTGTGTAGCATGGTGACCCCAAGCCGCCATCTCTGGCTCCCTGGTACTGAACTGTGCACACAGAGCCCATGCAGCTCAGAATGATGTGGCCTGTGATCAGGAGGACATCACAAATCCTGGCCATGGATTTGATGTTTTGTGAAATCAGGTTTGCCCTCAGATACAGCTGACATTGCCAGAGTCTCTGAAAGCTGAGGGCTGTTCCAAATGCTGTAGATACCACCTGGGATTCTGAGACCAACCCTCCCCACCCTGGCAGTATCACTCTACCACAACTGTGAGTGGCAGGGAAAGAATCTTTATCTAGAAACCACCCAGGGGGTAGCCACAAAGGCAGCAGGCAAACTGTGGGCATTTGCTCTCCTGCCCCTGCTGCTGCCGTGGCTCAGGAGAGGGGCCTGGCCTCAGCCCTCGGGCATCTTCTCCAACCCCAAGTGTTAGTGCCACAGGGACAGCAAAGTGTCAGCAAGAGGGGAATGTTATTCATGGATTTAGGGTGATGTTTATTCCTAAGGCGTGGCTTAATTCTCCCAGTGCCCAAACTAGAATCATCAGAACCATTGGCAGATAGGCATTGGCAGTACTGGACCTGGTGAGGGCAGCCCTCGGGCACATGGTCGCCTATGACCCTTTACTGCTAGTGTACTTTGGTCCTGCCTGCAGCTCCCTTTGCAAGGCTTCCCTTCCTGTAGAGGGTGAGGAGGATAGAGATTAAATCATTGATACAAATGCAAAAGCTTGAAATTAAAAATGAACTCACTGGAGGAGAGATTTTACATTGAATGTTGATGCTGATCTATTTATTTCTGTCGACTCTTCTTTGTGGTGTGTGTTTAACAGTGAGGAGTGAAGGGTGGTGGGGGAGAGGGCTGGGTGCTGCAGCCAGGGGCACCACCTCCCACTTGGCTCCCAATGGGGTGTGGTGAGGCTGCTGAATACCCTTTGGGCTGTGGTGCATTCTTGAGACTCAGGGAATCAGGATGGGGGCTGCTGGGCCCACCTCTGTCCTCCATGGACACATACCCCTGTTATTTCCAGAATAGTCCACCAGGGGGAGAACGGGGAGGGAAAGCAGTCTCCTGTGATACTCACCGGATACTCACCAGAATTACAGCAAAGTAGAACAGTAGTCTCCTTAAGAGAGCATTCTTTCAAAATGTATTTTCCAGCCTGGAGATTTAAGATGGAACCTGAGTGAGGTTCACAGGCAAGCAATGTCTTTTCCCTTGGTTCCCACCCCAGTTCACGCTGCAGGGGTGCATTTCAGTGAGTTCTGCAGGCTTGGAGGAGCCAGCTACAGGGCACAAGCCCCAGTCAAAAGGAAATCATGACGATGGCCTATGCCCCAGATTAGAAATCACAGCTCTTTATCAGACTCTGATTTATTTCCCAACAAAGCTATATTTCTGAAGGTTACTGTGTTTCTAGTAGTGACCCCCCAGGGTTGGGGGAGGTGGGGAGATATTCAAAAACTTTTGAAGCAGTAGCATTTGTCTGGGGTAGTACCTGAGTTCATTGCCTCATGCCAAGGAAATCGAAGATACAGACACACAAGAAGTAAGTTTAAGAGCAGAGGTTTAATAGGCAAGAGAAAAGAGAAAACTCTCTCTTCTGCAGAGAGATAGGGACCCCCAAGTGGTTCTTCCGTTCCATGTTGAAATGCACAGGGTTTTATAGAGGAGCTTGAGTCTCATTTACATAGGGCCCAAAGATTGGTTGGACCAGGTGTGTCATTTACGTAGCACACAAAGAAACTGGCCGCCCCACCCTAATCTTTTATTATGCAGATGGCATCTCTACTTGGCTGGAGGCGTGTTGCCTGCTTTTTTACTGCACGTGGGCAACAAGGAAAATGGAATGGGAACCTTCATGTTGAATTTCCCTGGCTTCCAAGTATCCCTCTTCTATTGGCACAGCTGCCGAGATTTACCTATACGAGCTTTTAGCTTGCTTATCTATGCTTGCAGCTTGATTTTTCAGGCTGTTTTTTGTTAGAAAAAACATGGTTTGGGGGCTGCTTTTCATTAAAAGGAAACCCTACCAAGGACTCTGTTACCCTCACTATCTGCCTAAATAATTTCTTTCTAGCTCCTGTATCACTTTGTCTAAACATAAGAAATTCAATGAGGTTCAGTTGAATGAATAAAAGGAAAAGATTCCTTGGAGCAGGGCCACAAGGAGAACTCAGAAGCTCCAGGGGCTGGTCCTGGTAACCTGCGCTATTGCCTGAGGCCCCCTGGAAGGTGCAGGGGGTCCCTCACTGCAGACCTTGTCATCAGTTCTAGGATGTGATCTTGGAGGGAATTCAAAGGGACTTCCTAGCCTCAGTGACGGAACCCATTTAAGAAGAAATGACAGGACAAAGGAAATCTGACTAGAAGGAGTAGATTTTCTAGAGACGTCACTAGGAGATATAAGGAGGGTGTAAAACCAGTGGAAGATAAAGGATACATTCTTAAATAAGTTTACTAAGGCCCATTGCAGCTCCAGTGCCCAGCCCCTGATGATAAGGGCCATTTTCTCATCCTGGTACAGGGTCTCCTTTCCAGAGGAATCTTTATGGTTTGCTGCAGGCACAGAGACAGGTCAGCTCATCCTTTCTGAAACTACAATTTATCTAATATTTTCAACTCAAAATAATCAGTATACCAATCTGGCATATTTGGGGATGGCACAGGCTTCACTCCTTCACCCTCTCGCTTTGCAAAGGGGAAAGACAGCATTAGAGTTCTGCCCCGTGCAGGTCACTCAAGGAGGCAGGGTGAAAGCCAAGAAGGAAACACTGGCCCTAAGGAAAGCAGATAATCAGTCAGGGAGTCTTACATTGTAGTGTTTTCCAGAGCCAAGTTATGCTCAGGGTGATTAAAGACACCAGTGGGAAAAGGCCTTGCAAATGGAAAGAAGTTGGTGCTCTTGATCCTAAAACACAGCCTCCTAACAGTCCTTACCCTCCAGTGGGGCCTCTGCCCAATGGAGAAAATTCCTGGGCTCTCAATGTTCTCTGAGAGTCAGGGAGGATCTAGATGTGGCTCAAATTCCTGTTTAAAGATTAATAAACCCAAGATATAGCATGAATTCTCAGGACTTTGGTGAGATCTGCCCTGGCTCCCTGCACAGCCTCAGCCCCAAGGCTTTCCTCTGAGCCGCATGTCCTCTGAGAGCACTGGGTCATTCACATGATCTGTGGCCATGGCCGGAGCCCCTGCTGTGCAGGCTGTCACCCCAGGTACAAGCCTCACAGACGCCTCACACCCTGTCCTTATCAGACCTTATAGTTGGGGCTGGGGCAGACAGGCAATAAACAATAAGCTAAAAAGAAGTGTGTCCTATGTGTGTCTTAGGAAGGGGACGATTCCAGTGGAATTCAAAGGAAGGAGGGCACCGGGGCATGGAGGATATCACACATAAGTGGGGGGTTTTTAAAGCCCCCTTGTGTTGAAGTAGTTTCTCAGTTGCCTGTGGCACAAAAGCATATTGGAGCTTCTAGAAAGTGTGGATTCAACGAAGGGACTAGAGGTGGTCCTAGTATATTCTCTGTTTTGTTTTGCTTTGTTTTTTCATTTTTTCCTCAGTTGTAAACAGCCACCTTCTCCAAGGTGATATATAGAGACAGAGTGAGCAGGAGGGAGATAGATGAAGGGAGAGAAGGAGGGAGGGAGAGAAGTACTCTCATTAGCACAAACCCAGGTATTGAAGGGAGTTTATTATGAGTAACAAAAGATGTTGCTTTCAGCCTGACACTCAGGAAATTCCAAGGGTTTTCGGAACTCTGTGCCAGGAACCCAGGATGAAGACCATATATTTTCTATAAAATCACACACTGGGAACTTTAAAAGAGAACAGAGAATTATGGGGAAGGGAGGGTCACATTTCCAACAGGGGCTCCAGATAGGCCACCTTGAGGGATTGCAGCTGAGACGTGCAGGCTAAGAAGTGAGATAGTGTATAGGGATGAGGGGAGAAGAGGAGGGTCACTGGGTGCGAGGGGCAGAGCAGAAACCGCACTCCGGCCCGAAAGCAGAATGGCAGGCCAGAGCAGGGCAGGAAGCTGGGCACGCAAGGGCACTGCATTACCCTCCTGCTGCTGAAGCACAGCTGTGTCCCGGCTTCCTGGAGGCAGCGTCTCGCATGGATGTACAGGAGAGATTTCCTAGGAGACCTGACCAGGTGTTTTTCCTGAGAATGAGTCTGTATTCCTGTTTCCTTACATTTGTATGCTGCGTGGCTGCTGGGCAGGTGAACCCCCAGAGCAAGATCCAAAGGTGCTCTTTGTGCCATTTGGATCCCCAGAGTTTGAGCAGAGCCTCCTGTTTTGCAAAGATGCTAAAGTGCATTCTCTTTGACTGTAGACATTGAGGAGCTAGACAGAAGCTGTCCCTCTGGGTGAACACAAGTTTCTCTGCATGCTCCTGTACCATAGAGTTGGCCACCATATCCCCTCCTGGAACACACTTGGTGGCAAGAGACAAGGCTCCTCTCAGTGACACCCTGGGAGGCCTGTGTCCCCAGACATGACCACAGATGGCTGACCACACTGATCAATTTGAGCAGTTTTATCATTTTGCTCGCTATTGAAAGCTACAGGGAAAACCATCTATTTTAATGCCATTTGACAATTTGTAGAAGCCACTCTGCTTTTATAATGATGAGTGATTCTTGGTCCTGATGCATGTTCTATGGCTGTTCTCTTGTGTTGACATTGAACCATATGAAATTGCCATTGACATAGGTCAAAATGGTTAAATGTGGATGGTTTCTTACAATTTAACCTCACATTCTATTTCACTCTTTCACTTATGGAATTTCAACTTCATCCACTTGCAATATATCCAGAAATCTTGCAAAATCAGAAAAATAACTTCTAAGTGAGGATAGATTATCAGGGTTTTAATACTTGCTTCTAACTGATCTGTGCAGTATGTCTGTGTAAGAGAAAATAGAAGTGTCTGTAAATGTTTGTTTAGAGACTGCAAATTGTTAATGCTTCTGCCTGCAGTTTACTGACATCAGTGCCTCCCTGGCCAGCAGTGGCAGTAAGGCCTGGCTATATTAAGGTGGATCATAGACAAGCCCTGGGTCTTTGCTTCTGCCCTGACATATTTTGAGTTTTAATGAGAACCCATATCAACAGCCATTTTTCACAAAATCCAGAGCCATCAATTAGAGCATGGAAAGGGAGAATTAAAGCTGTGTTTATATTTCTACTCTTAACAAGATTATGGTCAAACGTTGACTCTATCTGCCGTACATTTGCCAAGTATTTTCAGACACCTGTGTTGCTAAAATCACAAAGCGACAGCCTCTGAACCTGGAGCTAAAAGACTGCCAGTTCTAATGCAATATGTCTTCTACTTTAAGGTGGACATGAGTCACCGAAGGTCTTGTTAAAATGCAGATATGGGTTCTGTAGGTCTGCAGTGGGCTGACACTATTTCTGACAGCCTTCTGATCACCCTGGGGTGGGGGGCACAGGGACCACGCTGTGAGCTGTAGGCCCTAGAGTCAGCCACCAGGGAGTGGCACTACTGGTACTCTGCCTGCAGAGGCCCCGCTTGGGATGGGCATTTTTTCACAAGCACATTGACAAACAATAATGCATCTGTTCCCTTTCTAGCGTGGAAAACAGGCCCGGATTCGCAGCAGTGGAACTGCGGCTGCGCAATTACTACTATGACGTGGTGAACTAACCGCTCCCGTACCTGTTGGTGGCTGCCTTTGATCACAGGAGCAATCACAGGAAAATGTATCCAGAGGGATTGATTATTGGCCACCTCCTTCTGCCAGTTGGGAGAACCAGCCTTGGATGGAACATGCCCGTGACTTGTCACCCAAAGCCTGTCCCAGGATTCATACTCCACAAAGCAAAGGCCGTCCCAGGAGAAAAGGCAGATGGCAGGGTCAAAGGGGCTAGCTGGATTTGTTTGGTTTTTTTGTCTGCGTGATTTTCATACAGGTTATTTTTATGATCTGTCTCCAAATCCCTTTCATGTCTTTCCCCTTCTCTGGATCCTGGGGTATATTTGTTACTCAGCAGGCCCAGGGGTGGTTGCAGGGTGGCTGAGAGCATTCTTACCCCAAGCAGCCTTTTCCAGATGCTCAAGGACGCCTTAGCATGTGACTCCTGAAGGGAAGGCAAAGGCAGAGGAATTTGGCTGTTTCTACAGCGTGACTCTGACAGCCTATGAGACTGATCCTTGGCCACTGAAAAGCTTTCCTGACAATAAAAGTGTTTTGAGGCTTTAAAAAGAAAATCAAGTTTGACCAGTGCAGTTTCTAAGCATGTAGCCAGTTAGGGAAAGGAGAAAAAAAGCCTGGATACTGCTTTTGCCGTCTGTTATGAAATGGAAGACATATGTTTGTGATAAAAGGGGACCATTTGAATGAATTGGCTTGGTTTACATTCCCCCTTGAAATCCTCTCTCCTGCAGACCATCATCTTGAAGACCTGGTGACTGGTAAATAAAACTCTGCATGGAGGCTGCATAGCAGGGGCCAGAGGCCTGTCCTCCAGCATCTCACTGAGGAGGCAGGTGGCCTGTCTGCCGGCATCTAGGGTCAGTGTTAATTCATAGAAAGAAAGTGTTAATTCATAACAAGCCAAAGACGCTGAGCCTCACCACAAATAAGTCTTTTGGAGTGTGAGTTTGGGTTGAAGATACAAGACTAGAGAATTCTTTTCTGCTCTTGACTAATCCTTGACTTAATGTTTGATCTCAGACCAGTCATCACCCATTGATATCAGTTTTGCTGTAGCTCTTGAAAGTTAAAGAAACATCCCAGTACTTTGGGTGGCCAAGGCAGGTGGATCACTTGAGGTTAAGAGTTCAAGACCAGCCTGGCCAATATGGTGAAACCCCATCTCTACTAAAAATACAATTAGCTGGGCCTGGTTTCACACACCTGTAGTCTCAGCTACTCAGGAGACTGAGGCAGGAGAATCACTTGAACCCAGGAAACGGAGGTTGCAGGGAGCCTAGATCATACCATTGTACTCTAGCCTGAGTATCGCAACAAAACTCTGTCTCAAAAAATAAAAAAGTTAGATAATTTAGCCATCATTCTTATGTCAGCAGATATAAATAAACTTGGACCCATCTGGTGTTCAGCTATACCTGAGACATTTTAAAGTGCATGGACAGCCACGGACAGCCGGGGAGACCCTCCTCTAGCGAGATGCAAGGCATGGGGAAAGACAATCAGCCACAGGAGACATGCTCAGCCACAGGAGACAGGAGTCACTCACAGAACTTGTGGTGAGAAGGATTTAGAAGCCATACACACTTTTTGAATCACACTATCTGGTGGTTTAATCATATTTTTAAAGACAGAAGCCCTGAGTGCTGAGAGTGCTGAGCAGTTTCTCAAAACACATTTAGAATCGCTGAAATTAGACAAAATATCTGTCTGCCAGGCTACAAACAGGTGTAGAATTATGGAAGGAGGGGCTGGATGTGCCAGGTTTGGTAAAGTAGTGACCGCATTTGAGAAAGAGGCTGTGAGGCTGAACTCTTGGTGGCTTCCTTCTGTAACTTCTTGAGGGTGTCTTTAACACGGGCCCCGTGCTCATAGGAATCGGTAGCACCTATGTAGGACGTGTGTGGAGTTTTCTGTCTTCTTTATGTGTGGTTTTTGGCCTCTTTATCAGTACTTCTCCCCTCCCAGGAGCCTGGGGTTGCCAAATATCCAGAATGTGATGAGGCGAGACGGGGGCAGGGGCCTCACCTCCCTGCAGAGGTCCAGCCGGCTCTCCTTGTCCTTGGACAATCTCCTGAGCTCTCTGCTTGGTGGAGCAGACTCCTGTGTGCAGAATTCCCACTGTGGCCAACACGAGGAAGTCTTTTCTAGTAAAAATTGTGTCCTGTGGTCAGGAATAATTATCCTCTCCCCTGCAGCCACAAAGGAGGGCAAACAGAGAAAGGCAACTTAATTGAAGAAGGATTGGTCATGTGAAAAGGGCTATATTTGGGAAGCTAGGAAATGTCTCCAGGCTTCTAGAGCAGCTAGCTTGGGCTGGATTCTCACACCCAGGCTGCACCTCGGATTATTCTAACCAAGCTTTTCCCTGGGGTCTGGGCTCACTGCATAAGGTAAGGGACCTTTTACCTTATGGTCCTTCTTTAGCAGGGAACAAAGGAGCATCATGAACAGACGGACTGCTCTAGCACCATCACGTTGGCTCCTGAGGCCATGAATAACTTGTCCCCCAGCAGGGCCGAGTGTGTCTATGACAGAAAACAGGGTGTTCAGTGCTGAAAATCATTGCATGCATGTCTTCATCTGAGCGTGTCCTCCTTCCATACTCCCTATCACCCAGCCCTGCCTGTAGTTGCTGGATGGTGACTTCACTTGGACGTCAGTCCAGCGACTGCAAGTCTGCCCGGATTTTCACTTGCAGAGGTGGCAGTGGCATTGTCAGGCCTCCCAGCCCTGCAAAGAGCTCCCTCCACTGGTTAGCAGTGTGTCCTGTTTTCCATTCATCTCAGAAGAGCTACATTTTATCACTGGACATTTTTAAAAACTGTGATTTTTAATAAAAATTTAAAATTAGCTTTGTAATGATTTTCATGGAAGTTACTAGGATGTGATAACTCGCACTGCCAAACAGTGCCAAGCAGCATTGTCAGAGAAGTAGCTAAATGTTTTCTAAAACATGAAGTCCCTGCCATGTCCTAAAAGAGTGAATGCGTTGGCTGGGTGCAGTGGCTCATGCCTATAATCCCAACGCTTTGGGAGGCCAAGGCAGGATCTCACACATGAGCCCAGGAGTTTGAGACCAACCTAGACAACATAGTAAGACTTTGTCTCTGCAGAGATCAAAACATTAGCTGGGCATGGTGGTGCGTACCCGTAGTCCCAGCTGCTTGGGAGGCTGAGGCAAGAGGATCACTAGAACCTGGGAGGTCAAGGCTGAAATGAGCCATGATGGAGAGGTGGTAGCTGCGTTGTCAGGCCTCCCAGCCCTGCAAAGAGCTTGGTTAGCAGTGTGTCATGTTTTCCATTCATTTCAGAAGAGCTACCTTGATGGCATCACTGTACTCCAGCCCAGGTGACAGAGCAAGATCCTATCACCAAAATATAAAAGTAGATCTGCACAGGCCAAACTTGTCTGTGACATTCTACCACACAGAAAGGGGAGACCCGGCAGGGAGGGCCCTGTCCTGCCTGTATGTTTTATTCATGGGCAGAGCATCCACTCAGCAAGGGCCTGACAGCCCATGGCCTGTTTTATAAAAGGCTGACTGAGGAGACCCAAAATCCCCCATCAGGCCAAAGCAGGGTTGTGGGTTTTGAGCTGTCCCTTTATGAAGACAGCCTACAGGGAACTGGGGTAGACAAAGGATTCGAGACCCCCAATCTCTGCCTGTTCTAAGGAGGTTACACACATGCACAGATATGCACACGTATATATCCACATGCACACATGCATGTACACATGCATACATATGCACACATGAATGCCGGCACACATGCATATGTCTTAATGCATACATGCATATACACACATGCACACATGCACAGGCATGAACATGCACACATTAACACGCACACATACATCCACACATATAAGCGCATGCACAAATGCACACATTTACACATGTGCACACACGTACAAGTACACATTTGTACCCACATGAACACATACATACACATGCAGACATGAGCACACATACATGCACATGCACACAAATACACAGAACATGCATGTACCGCACAGTACACAAATCAAACACACATACCACATACAAATTCACACACCACACACACACTATGCCATACATACACACCACACGAGCGCATACACATAACACACACAGCACCACACATACTGAACCTCACTCCAAACATCCACTTAAAAATCCATGTGAGACAGCTGTCCTGCAGTGGACACACCCTCGTGTCTGTATCCACCTTCACCACCGCCCTCTCTGGGCTCAAACAGTATGGGACTCTCCCTCACAATCTTCCATCCTAGTTTCCCCTGGGTCCTCTCTGCTCTTGCCAAGCCAAGTTAGGTTTGGAGGAAACAATGAAGATGGCCGGGCCAAGGCTCCCTTGGTCAGCTGGGAGATGGGAAGGACACAGACTGCCCAATAGCCCAGTGAGTTGGAGGAGGCCACTCCAAATACAGAGGGATGGTGAAGTGTCCTGAACTCAGAGAAGAACACAGCACACAACAGACTGGGCTCCAGCACTGACCTTGGGCACATACTATAAACTGAGTCCCTGAGCACCACAGTTGCAGATGAGTGTGCCTGCGCTGACACGTAAGTGATGGCACAGTGGCCTTATTCGAAAAATGTCAGTAGATACCATGGTTTGTGTTCATGCCAGTGGCCAACTGCTGGGAGGAATCCTGTGGGCAGCAGGTGGCGCGGGCTCCGGGCTGGCTCAGGAAATAAGCACTAGCCTTTGGCATCAACCCCAGGGAGGGGGAACTCTTGTGATAATGTATCAGAGCGCTGCAGCGAGAGATGGCTTTACCACTAGCCTGAGCTGCAGCAGAGAGGCGGTTTAAAACCTCGGGCTTGTCCTTCTGAGATTAGCAAGGGACTTTAGAACTGGTCAATAAATGTGTTCTCATTTTGGGGAGGAAGGGAGCACTTTGAAAAAGGGAGTTTGGTTTTTGAATTATCTTTTAGTTTGGGATAAACAATGCAGTGTCTCTTTTCTTCTCTTGGTTATTGGCTGGTGGCCTCAGGGTGGAAATTTGCCCTACTGAATTAGTACCTCCCCTCCGGTATTAGGCTGCCCAGAGGCCAACACCTCTGTGCTGTGGAACCTCCCACCCCTTCCTGCTCCGTGCTCTGTCTCCTGAGGCCTGAAATTTCCAAAGAGAAACCAAAAAAAAACGCATTTCACTAAGTGTCTTCCAGGATATAAGTCTGGAAGGTGGACACACGCTGTACAGCACGTAGTTTTCCTGATTAAATAACCTAGAAAACATGGCCAACTACATTCCCAGCACTCATTAACCTCCCAAGAGCTCCAAGGGGCACTGCAATCAAGACCTTTTCATGGAGCTTTTCTAGCTCAACATTTCACTGACTTCTTTGGCCACAGAACCACTAGGTGCTCAATACCTATTAGCATGATAGCGTAGTGTTCCTCCACATTCACTGGGAAATGTGCTTACGGAGCATTAGGGAGGTATCTCTAAAGGGCCATGGTCATTTGGTCCCCTGAAATCACACCAAGGAAGCAAGTATCTGTGTTCTTTTTTTTTTTTCTTTTTGAGACAGAGTTTCACTCTTGTTGCCCAGGCTGGAGTGCAATGACACAATATCGGCTCACTGCAACCTCTGCCTCCCAAGTAGCTGGGATTACAGGTGCATGCCACCATGCCCAGCTAATTTGGTATTTTTAGTAGAGACAGGGTTTCTCCATGTTGGTCAGGCTGGTCTTGAACTCCTGACCTCAGGTGATCCGCCCACCTCAGCCTCCCAAAGTGCTTGGATTACAGGTGTGCGCCACTGTGCCCAGCCCTGTGTTCTTAACTGGAAAACCAGTCCTGTCCTGTCAATTCTCAAAGGTTAGTTTACAAATCATATGTTCTGTCTCTCTCTCTCTCTCAGATACACACACACACACACACACACTCTCTCTCTCTCTCTCTCTCTCTCCAAGACACATAGAATCAATCTTTCCTCTAAAGAAAAAGAAGAAATGATGGCATTTTGGTATAGAAGGGTACATAATTTCATGTTTCATTAGAGAGTGCTTTTTAAGGCCACTTGTGATTTTGTAGCTTTGCAAAATTAAGCCGGAGAAAGGAAGAGCATTTTCTCAGGGCACCCCCACCAAACCCAGCAAGCCTGCACTGCGGTGCCCATCACATCCCGACGGATGGCTGCACACGCCTGGCATTTGCCTGAACCCCCACCTCACAGCCTGTTGCTGCCACCGCCCCCTCATGGGACATTAGACAGCTAAGTGATGCTCACAACCCAAACACCGCTCAGCTGGGGATGTTTCCAGGAGCTATTTTTCCTTATTAAGCATTATTTTAGCAAAGCCATGAGTCATAAGACTTCAAACTTCAGCAAATCTTTCAGATCTTTTAATAACTCTGTTTTCCAGGACTATCATCAGACTGTAGAACAATGAGTGAAAAACGTATTTTGTTCGTAAACAACTCTTCCTCATTCATAAAAATAAAGAGCCAACGTCTCATACTGTTTGTTCTCCGCAGCTCATATCAAATGACATCATAAATTTCTGTCAATGAAGCTGGCTGGAACACAGTGAGGTGAACACCTCCCTGCTTATAAACAGCTGCCTTAATTCTTTCCTTCCCTGAAACAGGAGTAAAGGAAAGACCTCAGCCTCCACGGGTAGTGAACAGGTTAGGAAATAGAGGGCCCATCCCTATCAAGAAAATGGTTTTGCCAGAGTCCTTATCAAGTGGATTGTGCCAGAAAGAAAGTGATCATCATGGGAGGAGGCAAGTCAGCCACACCAACTGCACAGGACATGATTTTTCCATTCCCTGATGAACCCGGAGGTTGTAAGGTGACACCCATAGCAATGGTTCCTCTCATACCAAAAGCACCTGGTAAAGCACACTTTCCAGACACCAGATGTGTTCCCGGGGATGCCAGAGAGCTCCCTGCAGCCGGCCACCTCCAGGTGCATGGACTTACACAGCAACATGCTGTCCCTCGGGGCATCAGTCAGAATTTAGGGACACAAGCTGCCCAATGTGCCGCCATCCATCACCCCTCTTCCCCCTCTTCTTGCTTCCTTCATTATCCAACCTCAAAATAAAAAAGAAAATAAGGCCAGGCATGGTGGCTCATGCCTGTAATCCCAGCAGTTTGGGAGGCCGAGGTGGGCGGATCACAAGGTCAGGAGTTCGAAACCAGCCTGACCAACAGGGTGAAACCCCATCTCTACTAAAAATACAAAAAATTAGCTGGGCGTGGTGGCATGCGCCTGTAATCCCAGCTACTCAGGAGGCTGAGAGAGGAGAATCGCTTGAACCCGGGAGGCAGAGGTTGCAGTGAGCTGAGATCGCACCACTGCACTCCAGCCTGGGCGACAGAGTGAGACTCTGTCTCAAAAACATACACAAACACACACATACACACACACACACACACACGAAAACAAGATGCTTGGTCAAGCCAATCCCAACTACTGAGACTTTATGCCTCACGCTTCTGTGTACATGGCAGAAATCTCAATAGAAAGGAGGCAAAGAAAGACTCCTCGGACAGACATCAGCGGACCAGCGAGCATGATTTGCTCGCTTCGAACACAAGGCAGCCCTCCCAAGATGGAGAAAATTTATGTAGAGGAGATTCATGAAAAGAAAAATATCACCCAGTTAAAGCATGGCAGTGAATAAACAGCAATTTTAATTGGCTTATTTTTCTGCATTCAAAACATTAGACACTCATTCATTCAATCTTCTCTTTAAATTAATAAGATATTCATTCCTTAATGTTGTGCTATGAATGTTTTTCTCAGCGCCACCCTAGTTCTTTACTCTTGAGTACTAAATAGTAATCTCCTACAGCATGCTTTTTTTCATTTGCTTCCAAGGCTTCCCCTGATGGGTCAGTGGGTCCATCCTGTTCAGAGTCAGTACTTCCGTGTGTCAGGATTTTAAAATGCATAGTCTGAAGTTGGCTAGTGGGGCCTGTATGCTTTTGTAATGTCCCCCCAGGAGTCTGTGGGTGTGTCTGTGTGTGGTATGTGTGCATCTGTTCGTGGTGTGTGTGCATGTGATTTGGGGAGTGTCTATATGTGTGCCCATGTTTGCATGCATACATGGTGTGTGTTTATGTGTGCATCTGTGTGTGGTGTATCTGTGTTTGTATATGTGTGGCATGTGTGTCTGTGTGTAGTGTGTGCATGTGGTATGTGGGGATGTTACTATATACTGTGTGTATGTATGCATGTTTATGTATGTGTGTGTGGTGTGTACGTATTTGTGTGGCATATGTCTATGTGTGTGCATCTGTGCGTGGGGTATATATGTGTACTTGTGGGTATGCATATCTGTTTGTGTATACTTGTGTATATCTGCATGTATGTGTGTATGTGTCGTGTGTGTGGTGTGTGTACGTGTACCTGTGTGTGGTATGTGTCTCTGTTAACAGGTGTCTTTTTGTCCTTTTAGTTTTCAGATCTTCTTATGCTGTCAACATTCCTCTCAACGTGAAAATGACCTTTTATTATTAACAAGCTTGGTCATTTTCCCCCTTTGGGATCACGGTGTGCAGAACCAGGTTTCCATCTCGCTGGCATCCACGGCGGTTAGCCCTTCCCCGGTCAACCTGGACGTGATGCCCCCACTCCCATCTCAGACCACCTGCCATTCGCTCTATGATAGATGCCACCATTACCACAGTAAAAATAAAAGAATGGAGAGGCCATGACTTAGGTCCCTGAAGCCCAAACAGGCCAGTACACTTTTACCTAAGCCTTCATGAGAGCCAGATGCCTCCACTCACAGGGAAATGTCTGCCTCTCCTGCGCTGCCCAAAGAAGGACCCCGGCTCCTGCCCCTCTGGGGCATGCAGAGGGTGGGAGGGTGCTGAGCAACACCCTCTTAATATCTGCAGATGCTTTCTCATGGAACCTGGACTTGCCAGGACTGCCTGTCCTTCAGACAGCATCTGCCCTGCCCGCAGCCCAGAGTGAGGAGCAGCCAAGTGGAAAGCAGGCTTTGAGCCTCGATACAGACTCCATCCCTCTTGCTTCTCATGCGGGCTCCTGATGCGTGGCCTGAAGGAGGGGCGCCAGCCCAATGGCTCCCAGCACTCAGCAGTGTCAGCAGCTGCCAAGGCCCAGTGTGGCTCAAAACCATGCCCTGGCAGGCTCCCAGTGGGGCAGGGACCCTTCCCAGGTTTCGGCTGACGCTTCAGGCCACTGGCAGTTCTTGGAGATGCCGTCTCAAAGCCAGAACAGGCTTCTGTAGGAGAAAAACCAGTTCGACTGTTCATCCACGTCACTTGACAGTGACATTGGAGGCTGGCTGTCACTGTCTCCCTCTCTCCCCATTCTCAGTGTTTGGAAAGCACCCAGGTGAGTACCCAAGGATCAAAGTACGCTCAGTAATGCCCTCCAGCAGCTCATTGCTAACATGCAAATGACTTTACAATCAAAACGTCAAAACATGTGAATGCCCAGAGCATTGCTCACGCATGCAGATGCCTTAGCTTGCTGTGATAGAATCGATGCGTGCTATGTTATTTTTGAACACTTTGTAATAGAACTTGCATTTGCATAATATTTTGCAGCTCACAAAGCCTTTTCAGGTAAATTTTCTATTTTAAGTCTAAAAACAACCAGCTTTAGAAATAGCTGCTATTATTAACTCCTCATTTTACAAATGAAAATGTCAGTAGACCGACTGCTGACTTAGTAGACAGCACCGAAAAGAAGAAACAGACCCCCATTTCTTCCTAGAACATCACTGGTTCTCAGGCCCAAGTGCCCATTAGAAGCCGCCATAACATAGCCTTAACAATGCTGGTTGCCAGGCCCCGTTCCCTCAGAGCGTGGTGTAATGGGTCTGGACGAGGGCCAGAGACCAAGCAGAGAAAATCTTTAAAAGCGAACTGGGGCTGGGCGCAGTGGCTCAAGCCTGTAATCCCAGCACTTTGGGAGGCTGAGGCAGGCAGATCACCTCAGGTCAGGAGTTTGAGACCAGCTTGGCCAACATGGTGAAACCCTGTGTCTATTAAAATACAAAAATTGGCCAGGCTTGGTGGCACACATCTGTAATCTCAGCTACTCAGGAGGCTGAGGTGGGAGAATTGCTGAAACTCAGGAGGCAGAGGTGGCAGTGAGCCAAGATCGTGCCACTGCACTCCAGCCTAGGCAACAGAGTGAGACTTGGTCTCAGAAAAAAAAAAAAACAAAAGTGTACCAGGAAGTGAGGCCATCACTGCTACTCTTCCCTGCTCTCAGGGCTTGGACCTTAGGGATGAGGAACCATTTGGGACCCTGGTATAGGAAATTGAGGGTCAGACCCAGATCTAAGTTCCAGCAGGTTGGGTTTCTTCATTCTTGGCCTGAAGTTTTGAATGCTGGATCACTGAATGTCCTATAAATTCCAAACTGGCTACATGATCAGGGTCTCTGATTCTTTTGGCTGATAGAAGAGCCAGCTCAGTAGTTTTCCCTGTGAAACCTCATCTCCTTTCTGTGACTTAGAGTCCTATATTCTGTGAAAGAACAGGAATCTACAGACAATCTGTAGCACAGAGAGGTCCGTGTTGTGCCCAGAGTGTCAGCTCAGCATGTCCAGGAACAGAGCTGGGAGCCTGGCCACATCTTTTCACCTCTGTCTGCAGTCACACAGATAGAGGGCTTGGATGCCGGGTGGGACTTGAGCTGGACATCAGGAATCCATGGTTAGGCTAGTATGACTCTCTGTAAGAAGGCAGATCACTAGAGGTCAGGAGTTCGAGACCATCCTGGCCAACATGGTGAAACTTTGTCTACAGAAATTAGCTGGGTGTAGTGGCGTATGCCTGTAATCCCAGCTACCCAGGAGGCTGAGGCAGGAAAATCGCTTGAACCCAGGAGGTAAAGGTTTCAGTGAGCTGAGATTGGGCCACTGCACTCTAGCCTAGGTGATGACAGAGCAAGGCTCCATCCCAAAAAAAGGAAGAGGAATCTCAGATGGCCTGTGGAGTCTAAGCCATGGTTGGGAAAAGAACCTAGGATATCCCACCCTCAAATACTATTAACATCACCATCCCTGTCCCCAGATAGCTTTAGGGATGTCCAAAAAATGAGCAAATCCCAAGGAAGTTTCAGCTGGAAGTGATTCCTTTCCCAACATTCCCCTGGAGATCTGCATCTTGAGTGCTGAACTGCAGCCAGCCCCATTTCAGAGGCGCTATTATCCTGGGATGCTACCTCACTCACCGGGAGAACTACATCTCCTTTATGGCTATACCCAGACCAGGGCAGATTCAGGCTTCAGGAGACTGATGCTTTCACAGTTTTGAGGTCTGATGCTCACTTGATTTTTCTTTTAATTTTTCTTTAAGTTCTAGGATACATGTGCAAAACGTGCAGGTTTGTTACATAGGGATACATGTGCCATGGTGGTTTGCTGTACCCATTAACCCATCATCTAAGTTTTAAGTCCTGTGTGCATTGGGTATTTGTTCTAACGCTCTCCCTCCCTTTGCTCCCCTACTCACTTGATATTTGAGCCCTCTTTAGGAAAGAGAGTTTTGAGGACCATTTTATTAGGAATGACCATAACTGGCTCTGGCCAAGCTGTATTGTGGAGCTAAAGTACAGCTCTTGGTCCAATAGTTGGGAGATGCAACTCCTCAGACCGTCACTGAGGAGAGGAGAGCTTCAGGCTTGGGCTCAACAATACAGTCATCCTGGTAAATTCGATTCAAATGATTCTATGTGACTCTTGTCAAAAAAGAAAAGCGAGAGTGTGGTGTGTGTATAACTGAATATGCTACATTGTATCAAGTCTACCCCTAAGTGGGTGGTGGCCGGGGCTATACTACATGGTTAACAACAATGAGTGACTGTAACCCACAGCATACAGAGCTCACATTGCATGTCCTCTAACTCAGCTCTCTTTTCCTTAAATGGTGAAGCTGACCAAGCCTGGCCAGCCGCCCTGGCTCACACTTGTAATCCCAGCACTTTGAGAGGCTGAGGCAGGCGAATTGCTTGAGTCCAGGAGTTTGAGACCAGACTGGACAACATGGCAAAACTTCATCTCTACAAAAACTACAAAAATTATCAGGACATGGTGGTGCATGCCTGTAGTCCCAGCTACCCAGGAGGCTGAGTTGGGAGCATCACTTGAGCCCAGGAGGTTGAGTGGTGAGCCATGATCACACCACTGCCCTCCAGGCTGGGTGACAGAGCAAGACCCTGTTTGAAAAAAAAAAAAAAGATGTCTGAGGCTATTCCAGTGCTTCAGTGAGGAACATGGAGGAGGGAAAGGCAGTTGTCTTAGCAGAGTGCAGATAAAATTCCTTACTTTTGGAAATTTTGTTTTAAAAAGCAACTTTTTGCTGGGTCCCCTCCAGGATCTTGGTAGGAGCCCATGCGAACTGAGGGTGTTGAAGTGAATTATATTGCATTAGCTTTATGGTGAATCCATCTATGCCCACGGCCAATATGATGGTAAGGACGTGAGCGTTAGGAGATAGTGAGTGAGGAAGAGGGAGGGAAGGAGGAAGGGAGGGGGGAGATAAGAAGGCAGAGAGAGAAAGAGCGGCAGGAGAGAGATAGAGGAGATTGTGACTGGAAGAGAGGCAGATGGGGAGTGACTGAGGGTGGTTAGTTCCCCCAGAGCCAGACCCTGGGTCTGTGCAGCAAGCTGTGAAGATACCTTCTGAAGACCCGGGGGGAGCTGGCATGAGGCTGGGGCCTTCCAGGGGACCGGCTTCGTTGTCCTTGGCCTTCGGTGGCCCCGGTACATCAAGAGGAGGGGATGCACAGGCGCGCCCACGCTGAGACATTCTAGGCAAAGTGGTGTTGAATTGTGTGCCCTTGAAAGATGTTGAAGTCCTAACCCCCGTACCTGTGGATGTGGCCTTATTTGGAAATAGGGACTTTGCAGACCTATAACTTATCTTTGATCAAGTTAAGTTGAGGTCATAAAGGTGGCCTCTAATTCAGCAGGACTCTGTGTCCTTAGAAGAAGGGGAAACCTGCATAGGCAGACACAGGAAGACAGGAACACACCATCTGCAGGCCAAGGAGAGAGGACTCAGAAGAAACTCGCAGCTTCCAAACTGTGACACGATCAACTTCTACAGCTTAAGCTGCCCAGTCCCCACCACCAGGAAGTGAATCCAGGCATTGACAAGGCCCCAGGTCGGTTGCCCCGCCATGTTGGCCATGCCCCCACCTCCCAGCACCCCCGAGGTAAGTGCACAGGGAGACTCCAGAAAGGGGCGAGGGGCTCCAGGGCTCACAGTTCACACCTCCCTGTGCCTGACGATGACTGGAATCTTACCGAAGAGCCAATTCTGCCTCAGTGGGTTATAATGAGTCAGCCAGGGGGGAAGGGGTCTCTCGAAAAACTCCAGCCACCCTACCCACTGAGGTGGAGCCTCAGGAAGTTCATGATCTTTGCAGCAGGGGGAGCCCTGCCCCTCCTCTTCCAGTGTGGAACCTGGGATTCGAATGGCAGCAGGGAGCCTCTCTAGTGGGGACTCTGGCCTTGCAAGAGTCCCTGTTTTCCTCTTTTCTTCTTTTGTACCCAATGAAACCCTACTTTATTCACCTTCTCCAACCATCTGCGAGCCTAAATTTTCATGGCCGTGGATGGACAAGGACCACGTCTTTAGCTGAACTAAGGAAAGGTTCTGCAGCAGTGGAGGGTGGGGGGCTGCAGTGCTCATTTCTCTCAGGGGATGCAGATGGACCCCACCTGAGTACAGGCACTGGGGACGCCCCTGTGAAGGTCCTGGAGGCTGGCTGCTGGTTCTGGGCTGTGGCCTGGCAGCTGACTTTGTCTAAAGCCTACTGGGCAGGTCAAAAGAGCAGCTAGCTGGTTTGAGACCCAGGGCCTTCAGAAGGGAGACACTCCCAGGGATTCAGGTGGTAAGCACCTCCAGTTCTGTGAGTCCTGCACCTCCTCCAGTCTGGAGCCGTTTGTAAGAATAGACATATGTGAATAACCCACCACCCAGGAAGCTGCAGGAGGGAGGCTGCGGCTCAACAGCCTGAGGCCAAAATGCCTCTCTTATTCTCAAATACACAGTCATGTGAACGTATGTCCCAGGAAGAAGCGGAAGACGGCCCCCAGCCTGAGTGCCTTCAGCTGTACAATAACCATGAGCCAGGGCCACTGGGAAGAGCACTAGAGACTGAGCCGAAAGTGTCCCTGGGTTCTTCCAGGGCCCAAGGGTGTGCCTGATCGTTAGGGCCCTGAATTCTCCTGGTGAGATGTTAAACCACCTTGCAGCATCACGTCACAGGCTGGACCTCCTGCCGGAGGCCGGGGTTGAGGGGGATGCTCCTGCTGGAGATGGGGCCGTGCAGGTGTGTGCAGCTGTGCCTATCTTGGCCCACCTGGGGCAATTCTGCTGGACTGCATTAGATCCAGAGCTCCTGTGAGGGTATCCAAAGCAGCTGTTCACTTATGCTGTGGCAGGCATGGACGCCAGGGGCTGTCCTGGATGAAGCCCTCATCTCCACTGCCTCCCAGAGCCAACTTCCCAGGACCAGCCGCCACAAGCTTCTTGCGGCCTTGTTGGGGGAGCTGGAGGCTCACCTGCTGTGTGCTGTGTGCTGCAGGTGGGTGTTGACTGTTGCTGGGTGAGAGGGCACATCCCTCACTGAAAATGATAGCTGCTGCCTAATTGTCCCCAGGACACCACCATCAGTCGGTGAGGGCACCCTGCCCCATGCCCTCCTGCTCTCTCCACCACTTGGGTACACTGAGGCACAAGAGAGGAGAAGAAACATCTGTCTGCCACTACAGACCCCCAAACCTGCAGGGTCAGAGTCACGAGCAAGTAGGAGGGGATGGCAGTGAGCCCCTGGCTCTGTGGACAGTGGTGTGTACATGGGGGCATGTTGGGAGGGGACCCAGCCAGAACTGGCTGTCCCTACACCCCAGTCAGTTCTGGTAGTAGCAGCTCAGCAGAGCCACCTTAGCAACGGAGCCCTGGAGAGCATGATCTTGGAGCCAGGGGCCTGGGCAGCCCACCCTGCCACTCTCTCCTGGGTTACTCCAGCTGCCTAGTCTCTGCCTGCAGGGCATGGGGAGTGTCGCCCACATGTGCAGCCAAGCCTTGGCCATCTCTGGCCTGGCGAGCTGGCCAGGCCACTGCAGCGTTGGGGGTGGGGACTCCAGGTGTGGTCATTGTGCCCGCAGTGTTCTATCCCTGTGCCGTTGTTTACCCCTGCCTAGGGGTGTTGGGGCTGAGAAACACCGACGTGTGAGGATGTCTG
Organism: Cacajao melanocephalus; assembly: GCA_963573385.1. Lineage (NCBI taxonomy): Eukaryota > Metazoa > Chordata > Mammalia > Primates > Pitheciidae > Cacajao > Cacajao melanocephalus. The sequence goes on from CAUYLG010066286.1 coordinate 53,616, forward strand.
AATTAAGGGACTGATTCAGCCAATCTCAACCATGGTTCATCAGCATCAATAAATGTGTTTTATTGTGGGTGTTTCCTGATGACTTTCAAACCAGCTGGTCTGGCAGGACACCATGGTCCTTCCCTCCAGAACAGCCCAAGACCCTGTGTTCTCCCTCAGCCCCCACTTCCAGCCTGCATGGGCCCCAGGGTGCCCATCATCAGCCAGAGAATTGGGATCATCCAAGTCACCTGACTTTTATCTCTTAGCAGCTGTGTTTACAACCTAGATGCCCCCTCATAGCCACTCTCCTCAGTGGCTGGGGCAGGTGCCCAGAAGTCACTGGGATGGGGGTGGGGGATCTCTCCTAGAAGCCAGATTCTTCCTCCTGCCCCCTCAGGGACTGCCCCACCCCATGCAGACCCCATGGGCTTTTCAGACACAGGACCCATCAAGCTGCCCACATGGAGGCATGGAGCTGTGCTAGGACCCGGGGAGGCCAGGTGGGCAATGCTGGGCTCTGAGGCTGCCCAGCTGTTTGCTGCAAAACCTGGTGGTCCCTGTAAAAGTGACACACAACGCCCAACATGAGACTGTTCCTGGGGAATGGGCAGATGAAAGGCACAGGTGGGTGTTTTCAAGGTCCCCTCTCAAAAAACAGTGACAGAATGAGGGTCTCATCTGCCCAGGGCCATGTCCTAACCAGCTTCTGCTCCCTGGGTGTCAGGCCTGTCTGTGTGGGTTTGTCTGGCCAGACTGGTAGAAAGATCAGGCCAGGTCCAGCCGGCATGTTCTGGCTTTGCCCTTTAACCCTGCAAGGCCAGGGCACCCCCAGGTGGGCAGCTATAACCCCAGAGCTGCCTCCATCACACAAGCCCCATGGATGGAGCTGCCTTGCTAAGTCCCACTCCATCCATGTCGCCTGGTGCTGTGGGGAGGAGCCAGGGAGATGCTGTCCCTGAAGTCTGACCAGAACCTGAAGCTGGGGGAAGCCCAGCGTGGCACCACTTCTCCTGCTCCAGCACCATCCCTCTGGCCACCAGCTGAGGTCACAGGCACCCAGCAACATCTGCAGCAGGAGTTCGGGGTCTGTTGGGCATGGGGATGGCAGCTGGGTCACTGCTAGATTAGGAAAGAACCTGCGTTTCCACCCTGTGGGCCCCTTCAAAGCCACTGTGTTCCAGCCCACTGCCCAGCCCTAAGCACCCTGTTACAATGACCAGCGACTGATGTGACCCAAGGCAGTCTCCCATCCAGAGCTCCTGGGCCCAGGGCGGGAATCTCAATCCCTGATGAGTGCTTATTCCTGAAACCCCAAGGCAAGACCAAGGACCCTGCGATCCGCTTTTCACGGTGTAGACCCCTCCAGGGCTGGGGTTTACATATAGGAGGTCCGTCCCCAGGGTAGTTCCTCAGAGTAAGCAGTAGTGGCAAATACTGCCCACTGCTGCTGCACTCTCTCACCCTGGGGGGTTCATTTCCTTAGTTTGGGGATTTAAATTGGCTTGCCGATTTTAAACGGCAAACATTACCAGGAGGACAGAGGGAAAGAAAAAGAAGCAAAAAGACAAGAAGTGGGGGGTACCCATGGTAGCCAAGTCCCTGGCATGGGGTGCGAAGGCCTGGCCAGAGCGCTGCAAGAAGGGAGCCGCTTGCAGGATCCCTCCGCACAGGGACGGCCCACCTGGGGCCAGAGAGCAGAGCTTTGGACGGCAAAGCTGCTCAGTGCTACTCCTCGAGTGCCCACGAGATGGCAGCCGACACCTGGACACGAGCTGGTTCCGGCCCTCCACCTGGCAGGAAAGGGAAAAGCTACCTCCCAGTTTATGCCTATCTTTATGAAAGAAGAGCCACCAACTGCATGCACTATTGGGAATCGTGTTTCAACAGGCACAGAAATAATGTATTACGTGATTTATATTCAAAATAAGTGATTGGCAGATGACTGGTCTATTCAGGGAAGCCATTTCTAATCTTTGAGATCACAGTGTTGTCCAGCAGAGGGGATTGGAATGAGTTTCTCTAACTCCTCTCTCTAAGAGGAGCTTGGTATGGGCTTGTTTCTGTTGGTTGACATTGAGATGTGGTCATTTTGGAGTCTTTGGTCCCTGGAGATGGGATGTAGCATGCTTTAGCTGGAAGGCAGCCCTCACTCGGGCCTGCTAGCCTCCGGCCTGGAGCCCTTCCGCTGCGGGAACCGAAGGACTCATCACACTTTCCCCAGAGGCGTTCCAGGTGACAGGAGCGCTCACGTTCCCTTACTGGCGCTTGCTAGTCCAGGCTTTGATTAAGGAAGATGTGAAAACAAAGAATGAATTTATGCACTACTGAATCAATATGCTGTGGAAGGACCCTACCTTGGAATGTAGGGTCCACAGAGATGACAAAAGAATCTCAGATCTAATTCAGCCTCTGCTTTCCAGGTGAGGACAGTTAATTTTTAAAAATCTGCAATGGACTGAGAGCAGGGATCTTTTTTTTTTTTTTTTTTTTGCTCTGAGCTCCACTACAGTCCCGGCCCAGCCTTCTAGCACCTTCCCAGACACAGCACCATCAGCAGTCTGGAGCAGATCCCGCTGCACCCTGGCTCACAGCGTTTCTTGATTTCCAGGCATGAAGCAAAGCCAAAGGTGAGCCACTTTCTTGGCGCATCCAAAAGAAATTGTGAGGAATGTCAAGAGGAGTGACTGGCGGTCCTTGGGTGGTGAGAAGCTGTGTTTTCTATGCATGTACTCCCACCTCCTTTCAGCTAACTGATAAGGAATCCTATCGACAGCACCAATCAGAGGTAAGGGATTGACTCGAGCACATCACCGTGAAGCCAAACATGGTGCTCAATGCATCAGACCACCAGCTCCCTACGGCTCTTCTGGGAAGTTTCCATCTATGCCCAGGGAGATTTGGCTCCGGGACATAAACTATACACTTTAATCGGCCTCCACTCGATGCTGCTGTTTATCTGGTAGCCAGGACTCACTGGTCCAGGAATCAGGGAGTGGAAATAGGAGACAGATCCCTCACCATCACTCCTAGTGACCCACTGGCAACATTTTTGCTTCCTGTGCCCCCTACTTTATGCCCTGCTAGCTTAAATATCTTCACTCCAGAAGGAAGGATGCTTCCACCAGGAGATGCAACAGTGATTCCATAATTTTTACAAATTCCATAACTTTCAACTGGAAGTGAAGACTGCCACCCAGCCAATGTGGGCTCTTCCTGTGTCTGAGTCAACAGGCTAAGAAGAGAATGATGGGGGCTGGCTGGGGCGATTTATCCTTACCGCTAAAGGGAAATTGGACTGCTGCTCCACAATGGAAGCAAGGAAGGGAATGTCTAGAATATCGGAAATTCCTTAGGGAGTCTCTTAGTATTACTATGCCCTGTGACTAAGCTCAATGGAAAATTCAGGAATGAAGGTTTGGGTCACTCCACCAGGTAAAAACTCATAACCACCTGAGGGGCTTGCTGAAGGCAAAGGGACTATAGAATGAGTTAGTGGAATAAGGTGGTTCTACTTACGGTGGCCATTAACCACTCATAGAAACTGGAAGTGTAACTGTTACGATCATTTTCTCCTTATTTTGTTAAAAATACATTTGTGTGTACATAAAGCAAGCAAATACCTTTGTTTTCTTTCCTCTCTCATTCCCTTATCCTGTAACACACGATACATTGACTTTATATGAATATTTAAGTATTGTCAATCTTACATTGTAGTATTTAAATTATGAGATATCAAGGAGAAGAGTAAACATCACTCAAGGCTCATGCCTTCTCTTGTGGGGAAGGGATTGGTGAGTTTTGGATTGTATGCGGGATAGTTAGGCAGATAGCAGATCGTTGGTATTGTCTTTATTTGAAGATTAGAGTGGTTTAAGAAGATGCATTTTGGTGTTGAGTTGACAAGAAGTGGACTTACGATGATTAATTTTATGTGTCAATTTGCCTGGGCTAAGGAATGCCCAGATAGCTGGTGAAACATTGTTTCCATGTGTGTGTGTGTTAGGGCACTTTGTGAAGAGATGAGCATTTTTATCAGTAGATTAAGCAAAGAAGATCCATTCTCACCAATGTGGGTGGGCACTGTCCAATCCGCTGAAGGTCTGGTTAGAGCCAAAAGGCAGAAGAAGGGCAAATTCACTCTCTCTGCTTGAGCTGATATGCCCATCTTCTGCCCTCAGACACTGGTGCTTCTAGTTCTAGAGCCTTTGGATTCTGAGACTCACACCATCAGCTCGCCTGGTTCTTAGGCCTTTGGACTAGGAGTGAGTTACACCACCTGGGTCTCCAACCTGCAGATGGCAGATCATGGGACTTCTCTGCCTCCATAATCATATGAGCCACTTCCTACAATAAATCTCACATATCTCTGTATGTCCTATTGGTTCTGATTCTAGATCAGAGGACACATATCCTCCTAGATCTGTAGAGCTCCTTATAAATCATAAGATCCCCAGAAAAGCAGGAAAATTAAACAAATTCAGTGAAATAATAATTAACTATTTTGAGGATAATTAGTGCTTTTACCTTTAACTTTCGGTTTTGTCATGATGTTGACTCACTGGAGATCCTGGGGCTGGAGTTAGGGCCACAGTTGTCAAAGGAGAGTACGACAGGGTGGAGAGGGAGACAGTGCAAACCTTCATTGTCTCCATATTATATCCAGTGGTTTTTCGGATGCTACAGGAAGGTGGGCTACGCTCATGGATTCCAGAGCACCTCAATCTGAGGATCTTTTAAAAATGCTTTTTTACTGTCTGTATGAAACTGAGCAAGTTGCTTAGCCTCTCCGAGCTTTGGTTTCCTCTTCTGCACAAGATGTTGATGATGATAATAATAATACTGGCCTTCTATATATTTGCACATCACTTTGGCTCTATAAATAATAACTCTTAGCAGCTACCATTTTTCCGTGGCCACTTGCAATGCCCAGGGTGTGGAACCTTGCTGGACAGAAGCTTTATATAGGTTTTTTCAGGACGTGGGTTCCATAGACCAAAGCACCCAGATATGTGAGGGCAAGAGTTAGTGGCCAGATGACCTGAGCCCTTACCTATGGAGAAGCCATAGGCATGCCACCCTGTGCCCTCCACACCACCTGAGCCACAGTCACTGCATAACTCACTGTGGAGTATGAAACCACACAGGTCATGGCCATCTTCCTCACTGGGTGCTGGCTTCCCAGAGGGCTTCCAGGGTGAAAATGAGTACCCTAACTCCAGTTTGCTAACCCCGCTAGGCTTACCTTGCATCCAGGTGATATGTAAGGTACAGGGGGTATCCACTCAGCCCACTTTTGGAATGAGAGGCCAAACTACCTTGGTAGGGAGAGCTCATGGCTTTCTGGCACGACTCCTAAAGGGTAAATAGCTACACATGAAGGGGGACCTATGCAGGGAGGACAGTGGTGGTCATCAACATTAATTTTTTTGTTGTTGTTGAGATGGAGTCTCGCTCCGCTGCCCATAGTGGCACGGTCTAACCTCATTGCAACCTTCACCTCCCGGGTTCAACTGATTCTCCTGCCTCAGCCTCCTGAGTATCTGGGATTACGGGGGCATGCCACCATGGCTAGCTAATTTTTGTAGTTTTAGTAGAGATGAGGTTTTACCATGTTAGCCAGGCTGGTCTTGAACTCCTGACCTCATGATCCACCCACCTCGGCCTCCCAAAGTGCTGGGATTACAGGCATGAGCCACTGTGGCCGGCCAACACTGACTTTTTAAATGTCTGTGAACCATCTATATGCCGATGATTGTTGCAGAAGAATGTCTTACCCTGGCCATATTTCATGTGTTTATCATGGATAAGGATGTACCTTAGAATAAAACAACCAAGGGCATGAATGGAGGGATGACAGGATGAGTGAGGGAATAAGTCCTGTATGGAAGTTCTCTATGTGATTGGAAAGAAAGCATGCACAGTAGAACCTCCAAGTCCAGTCATTCGAAGACGACAAGCATTTACTGAGCTCTGCCCTGTGCAGTCTGCTCCAGGCCACCAGCATCTGTGGGGCTTCTGCTCTGCAGCAGGCACTGCCCTGGGCCTGGAGTGTGGACTCCCACCTGCAACAGCCTGTGAGCATCCAGACCATGGCGACCCTGGTTCTGGCAATGCCCTGCCGTTACATGGCCCAGCCCAGGGGTCCCTGTAGATGGAAAGCCTTTCGCCACCCCAACCCCATCCTGGGAAGCTGGGGCTGCATGAGCATCCCCAGTGCCTCAGGCTTGTTCTTATGTGATCTGCACAGAACCCACTCCAGGCTTCCCATTGCCCCCAGATGGCTGAGGACCACCTGTTCTCCACAGGCAGAAAAAGGGACACTGGGGTGTAGCTTAAGGATACCCACTTGCCTCACCTGGCCTAGGCCTGCTGTGGGGGTCCACCCAGGCATGTGCTTGCTATCCAGGAAGCCACACTGAGGAAAGAGACGGTGGGGGCAAACCCAACCTGGGTATTCGTCCTTGGTTGTCCATACAATGGGCTTTCAGCTTCAGCCTGCTGTGGGCCTTGCAGGGTGGGTTTAATGTACTGTGCATTAGGGCAAGACCCTCCGAGGCTGGACCCTCTCCCCTGCCCCAAGACCATTTCAGCCTCTCCCGTGTTCTTGCATGGGTGTTTTCCACACCGTTCTGCTCAGTGGAAGAGAAAGCATTCCCTGATTGGAGACTTCTGGAATTCTCTGTGGACTGCGTTCCCTCAGTTGGAGATGAAGCTGCTTCCAGATGCACAGAATTCCGACAGCACGGAGACCTGCTTGTGCTCGTTTCTCCCAGTATTTCCTCTGCCTTTGACTCCTCACAAAGCAGCTGTGCAAGGCGCTCTCCCACGCTGGGGCTCGCTGTCGGCCTGGCGTGGGCTCCCACTCAGCCCGTGCTGCTCCAGCCAGTCCTTCCTGGGGCCCAAAACCTTAGCCCACACCTTTTTCCCTGTTTGGCTTTCCCTCATTCTACGGCTGACCTCTCCCTCTGGCCCCAGAACACGGCGTGCCCACCACTTTGAGGCTGCCAGCTCTTGGGAAATGGGCAGAACTGTTCCTCTCCTGAGCCTCCCACAGCCCTGGAACAGTCTGGGTGTCCCGGGAAGGAGCCGGCCAGCCCGGCCAGCCCCTCCAGCCCCTCTGCTCTGGCTGGACTCTGTCCAAGCGTTGTGCTCCATGTGTCCCCTCATCAGCCTTGGCTGCTGTGCCCATCAGTGCTCTACCAGGGCAGTAAAGGAGGAGGACAGCAAGCAGAACTGCACCCTCCACATCGGCCCCCAACTCCTAACGCCGGCACGAGTTGGCTTGGCCAAAATGAATTGTTTGGATGATTTTTCTGTATTTGAAGGGCCAAGGAAAAAGTTTCCATTGCCATGTGTCTGTGTGTGTCTGTACATACGCTTTCATGTATGTCTGTGTGTGTGTCTGTGTGTGAGTGTCCCTGTATGGGTCTGTGTGTGTGTGTGTATATGTGTATGTCTGTGTCTATGTATATCTGTATCTGTGTGTCTGTATGTACATGTGTGTCTGCATGAGTCTGTGTGTCTGCATGTATCTGTGTGTCTGTAGGTACATGTGTTTCTGCATGTATCTGTGTGTCTGTGTGTGTCTGCATGTGTTGTGTCTCAGCACATGGACCCACAGCCTACAGAGCTAGCCCTGCCCGTCTGCTGACACAGGAAAACTGACCCTCGAAAGCAGCCCATGGCACGCTCCAGTGCTGGCCCCTCACTCTCTCCAGCCTCCTGGGCCTTCCATGGCACCCAGCCCGGGAGCAGCAGAGCTCAGGGACACTGTGTTCCTCCTGTCCTCACATGCTGAAGCCCACCACCTCGCCAAGCTGTGTCTAGGCACGTTCCAGGAACCTGGCTTGGCTCCAGCACTGGCCCTGCCAGCCCTGTGCAGACAAGCTCCCAGGAGGTGCCCCGGGATTTCACAACCAGCCCTGTGTGCCCAGCCCACCCCTGCCCCCCAGCTGCTGTCTGCTCCACCTGCCTTTGGTTTCCAGACCAGATAAGACACGGGATGAGCTGACTCAGAAACCCTGAGCCACACATGAGCCCTGGCCAGCCACAGTCGGTGCCCTGTGCTCAAAAAGCCGCAGAGCTCTGGACCCAGCTCCGTGTTGCTGGCCTCAGGCGCTTCATTTCTTGTAAATTAACCCTTCTTTCTCTCTGGAAACTTCAAAAACTTCTCTTTACCTTTGAAGTTCCAAAATAAATCTTTTAAAAATGCATTCTGCCATGCATTGGTGAACTCTTTTAAATGGAACTGGCTATCTGATCTTCAGAAACCAGTGCTAAACTAAAACACGGAACTCCTGTTCAAAAAGCAGGGAAGGCCTAGCAATACTAAAACACACAGTTTTTCTTCTCTTCCACAGTCTCTTTCTTGATGTGCTGTATTTTTCATGTTATTTAATTTCATTCTAAGTAAAGTTAAAATTTTAAAGTATTCGCATAAATGTTATCATTTGTGCAATGCTACTTTTAAATGCAAATACAAAGCGTTTAACTCACATGAGGAATCACCGAAATTACAGTGCGTGTTATGTAGCTTGGGCATGCATGTGTATTTCATTTTTACCCTAACAGTGGCGATGTTGCTCAAAAGCAGCTCAACTGTTTGTATTTTACTTCTTGCTATGTGCACGTGCGCCAGCACCCTCTCCCTTCGGCTGACTGATGAGGGAGAAAGCACTGAAGGACAGGAGCTCTGGGTTGCTCTGTCTTCATCTTTCCCTGCACATCATCATTTTCAGGGTTCACAGTTGTCTAACACGGGGAAGTAGCACAGGTAGGAAGGGATGGGATAGGGCGCCTTCACCGTTCTGTTTCTTAGAAGGCCATTGCCTTCTTTAGGCATTTGAAGCAAGTTCTGGTTACAACAGATAGTGTGTGGCTTGGTGGGGCTGTCCATGTGCCTCTCCTTCAGTGGACGAGCATGCTTACCTTCTCCTCACCTTCAGTGTCGCTGAACTCCACCAGAATCCACTGGAATTCTGTGTGCATGGCCCTTGGGAAGGTGAATGGAGTAGCAAGGAACAGGGACACATACATTACCTGTGTCTCTGCACATGCACATGGTTTGTGGCTCCATCGAACTTCACTTACAAAGCTGAAGTTTAAAGATCAAATTATTAAGCATTTCAACATGGCAACAGATGAGAATCAGACAAGCATAGAGTCCTTCAGAGCTCAGAGCCTTATGTGACCCCAGAGGCCACATACCCAAGAAGCCGGCCCTGCTTTTGAACTGGAAAAGTTCTGATCAATTTTCTTCTATCAGTTATTTAATTATTTTCCTCCCTTAAGTCTCTCTGTTCTCTCCACCTGGAGAGAACTATTTTCTCCTAGTAAATACAAAAAGAAACATCTAGCTCCCTCTAATGTGTTGACTGTCTCTTTGATTTCTTTGTCCCCATGAATGATATTCTGCAAGAACCCCGTGGGCTTTTAATTTCTAATTCATTCTTCAATCAAGTCTGTTTTGCTATCAAGCCTATTTTTTGAGGTTTCATTAACAATCATCTTGTAAATTTCAAAGTTTTATAGTTCTTTTTCATAACAGCTTCTTCTTGTTTCGTGGATATTTTACATTCTGTAATCTTCTCAAACATATTACACATGATCACCTTTAAAACTTTAAACTGCTATGTTTAGCTGTTTCCTTGAGCAGGGAGAGTTCTGTTTGTTGAGTTTGAACGCTGCTGTTTCATAATGTTCATTTTGCTCACATGTTTCACAGCTCTCATCTGCTTATCTTCCTGTTTGAGAATCCCTGACCAGTCACGTTTCTCTCTGCTCAAGTACCATTTTACTTGACAAAAAGGGCCTCAAACAGATCAGTGGTTTTCAACAATTTTTAGCATTGATAAATGTTGTAAAATAAAATTTTATTTGTAGAAATGTAGTGTGTAAATCCACAGTGGAATGGTAGTAATTGAGGCAGAGGTACCCTGCAACCCTAAAGGTGCCCACTTGGACCCTTGGGGTTCCCTCTGCAGCCTGACCATGCAGCAGGCCTTCTCTGTGATTGCTGGACTAAGCGATCCTGGATCCTCACAATCCATGCCTCAATAGTTAATGAACCAGGTGATCTGCACACGTATTTCAAGCTCCTGTATTATCCCTGATGAGGATATCTAGATTTGAACTTCTTTGAAATTGTTTTCTATTTATTTTGTCATGGTTCTACATATGGAAGAGTCCTCATGGCAGATGGACTCACAGGAACTTATGCACCACCACACTCTTCAATGGCAGCAGAACTCCCATTAGCGGCTTCCTGACAAAGTCTTGGAAAAGAAAGCTGCAAATGAACATGAGGATGCAAGTCACAAGGGAAGGCAGAGTAACGTTCCTTTTATGTAAGTGGACTTGCTGATTTCAAAAGAACCATTTCCAGAAAAGACTGGGCTAAGCTCCAATCTTGGCCTCTGTATATAATACAAAAGTAGATGCTGTAAATTAGTAAACCCATGGCATTCAATCATAAAAAGAAGAAAAGATGCGTTTTCTGTTAGATCCCGAGGCTGTACTTTCCCAACCGCTGTGCAGAGCAAACACCAGGTGGGGAGATGGCTTTGTGGATATGCAATCCAGTTTCTGATCCAGAAATAGGTCACAGCACCAATGTGAAAATACCTGTTGTTTTTTATATAGGTCTGTGTGTCTGTGTGTGTGTGTGTTTTCTTCCTTAAGGGCACTCGAGATTCCGCAAAGAAATGAGGAAGTGGAAGTTTTGAATTGGTTTGTCTTCTTTTGTCTAGAGAGGATTTTTTTTAAGAGTTTCTAAGAGGTAAATTGAATTTCTTCCTCAGGAAAAGTCAGTTTTACATGAATCAAGTGTATTAATAATGATTTTTAAAATCCTGGACTATAACTTTTAGAAGTCTGCAAGTTGGGAGCCTGTCTGTTTCCTTGGCTCTGCGATGTTCCCTCCTTTTCCTGGGGTTCTCTCCTCCTAGGACCCTGGGGCCAAGCACTGACCCTCAGGTCTTTGATTTCTCTGATCTCATAAACTCTGATCTCTTTGTCCTTTTGAACACATTCTAAAAGAATCCCTAGATACCCCTCTTCAAAAGTCCACATGCTCTTGGGGGGTTCCCATTGTTCTGGATAATCTGGAGTCTTCATGTTGAAAACAACATCTACCACACGAACATGGTTTTTTGTTGTCTTCTTGGAAGCTTCAGAGCCATGACACCGTAGTGAAAGCACTTAAGGATCCCATCCCAGTTTGAGGACCAGGGCCGGTGGCCTCCACCAAGTGCCAGGCCCTCCTATCCCTCAGCGAAACACTCACACCTTCTGGGAAGGGGCACAGGGATCAGAGCACAGGGCAGCAAGGGACGTGCTGTGGGCCAGGGGCAGTGGTGTCTGAAGACAGCTCTGCCTTTACAAGGCCCCCTGGAGCTTTATGTCTGCACGCCCAACAGCAGAACTGCCCTTGCTCTTTTTCATGTTTAAATTTATGGTAAGGTGGGAAGATTGCATGAGCCCAGGAGGTCAAGGCTGCAGTGAGCTATGATCACGCCACTATACTCCAACGTGGGCAACAGAACAAGAACTCATCTCAAAAAAAAATTTAAGGGCTGAGCGCAGTGGCTCATGCCTGTAATCCCAGCACTTTGGGAGGGAGGACGAGATGGGTGGATCACTTGAGGTTAGAAGTTCGAGACCAGCCTGGCCAACATGGTGAAACCCCATCTCCACTAAAAAAAAAAATACAAAAATTAGCTGGGTGTGGTGGCATGTGTCTGTAATCCCAGCTACTCAGGGGACTGAGGCAGGAGGTTGCAGTGAGCCTGGGAGGCGGAGGTTGTAGTGAGTTGAGATTGTGCCACTGCACTCCAGCCTGGGTGACAGAGCAAGACTCCGTATCAAAAAAAAATAAGGTATATAGATACACATTTAAGGTATATAAACACATGCACACACACACATGAATGCGGCACCTTTCCTAAGTGTACATACAGTTTGTTGAATTTTCACAAACTGAGCATGTCCATGTATCCCGCCTCTCAACAAGAACAGTGGGTCACCCACACCACACATAGAAGCCCCCCATGTCCCCCTTCCTGGTCACGACTGGGCCCATCATTGTCCTGAGTTCTGACAGCGTAGCCTAGTTCCACTGGATTTTATACCTAGTATTAACAGAATAGTACTATTTTTGTCCGGCTTCTTTGGCTCAAATCACTTTGCAAGATTCTCATACACATTGTCTCAGACCACTGCAGATCATCAGCTTCTTACACCGTCTTGTATCATTCTTTGGTTGGAACAGACCATGACTCAGTTACACATTCCACTGCTGATGGGCAGTCGCGTGGTTTCCTGTACTTATTCCTACTATCTGGTGTGAGGCATGGATGCTTCCGTGGGTATTTTCTGGCCAAAACAGCTGCTATTGTCCAAATAATTTAAGGAACGAATGAGGAAGAGGGGATGGAGAAAAGGAGATGTTGGTCAGAGAGTGAGAAGTTTCAGTTAGGAGGAATAGTTTCAGTGATCTACTGGACAGCAGGGTGACTCTGGTTATAATAATGTATTGAGTATTTCAAAATTGCTTTTAAAGAGTAGGTGTTGAATGCTCTGACCATGAAAAAATGACAAGTATGTGAAATGTTGGATATACTAATTTGCTTGATTTAATCATTCTACAATGCACACATATACTAAACCATCAGAGTGAGTGCGGTGGCTCATGCTTGTAATCCCAGCCCTTTGGGACACCAAGGCAGGTGGATAGCCTGAGTCTAGGAGTTCAAGACCAGGCTGGGCAACATGGTGAAACCCTGTTTCTATGAAAAATATGAAAATTAGTGACGCATAATGGTGTGCACCTACAGTCCCAGCTACTCAGGAGGCTGAGGTGGGAAGATGGCCTGAGCCTGGGAATTAGTGGCTCTAGCAAGCCGTAATCATGCCACCATTCCAGCCTAGGTGACAGAGTGAGACCCTGTCTCAAAAAAAAAATTACATTGTACCCCATACGTATGTACAGTTATTATGCATCAATAATTTAAAAAATTTAAAAGTAAGTCAAAACAGAAACCACATCAAACTTTTTCAATAACAAAAAAGGAAGAAAGGAAGCAAACCTAGCCTCAGAAAATGTGCTGTTTGATCAGTTTTACCTAGATAGCACAGGTGCAGAGTAAGAGGCTGTTTCTAGATTTCTTGGGTAACTGCTCGGCTTCTTTTCCTTTCAGGGCAGGCAGTGTGGATGGAGACCTTAAAATACAGAGAGTTGGTGATGATTGGGAAGTTGCTTGTCAAGCCCCAGCCTTTATTTGCTGAAAGATCTCATCAGAAGAGGAGAGAGGGAGTAGGCAGGATTGGGTCAGTGGAGGCGGGCAGATGCCCTCATTCACAGGGAGCACTTTCAGAAACACCTGGATGCTGGGCTTCACAGGTGCTTCTCCCATCTAGAAGATTAGACTAACTTGTCCCACTACCAGGAAGATGCAACTAGGTCCCCCATCCTGTTCTCCAAAACGGTCCCCTTGGATTCAAGGTGGTAGCAGTCAGCCCTAAGGACTGATGCCAGAAACCTCAGAAAGACGTAAAACCATTCAAGGAAGTTCAGGAATGTGCTGCACAAAAACTTCTGACAGGAATTTCCCTATCTAGATTGAGTCCTAAAAGACAGTAAATCACAGAGGTCTTTGTGGTTGGAGAATTCATAAGTCTGGACATTTGTATTCTTTGGTTGCTGCTAATATAACCCCAACGTGACTGCTTCTGTCGAATGCATGTTAACTACATGGTATTAGTTGGTATTTGCAAGCTCCAGGGAATGCTTCCCTCAAGAGGGAAGCATTTTGCAAATTAATTCAATAAATACAAAAGTAAATGGATCTGTTTAATCAGGGAGGCAGTTAATGTTTCTAGATTCCCCAGGCATCCAGCTGGAAATCTGGTTGAATTTTGAGATGTGCTTCAGTCCATCCCCCAGTGAGCAATGACTTGAAGTCTCAGGTTCTGGAGGCATTGGCTCACAGGGGTCAGGTGCTGTGGTCCTCACTGCCAGGTCCCGTCTATGTTCAGGAAGATGCCACGTCCCGGGAATACTCCATTCTCATGCAGGAGGCTGGGTCTGCTCTTGAGGGGTGTTAGGTAGTACCAACTCACCCCTGGGCCAACAGCAGCATCAATGACAACTCAGGCTGTGGCTTCCTCTGAGTCGGGAGCTTGTTGGGCAGCCTTGCCCCGAGACTAGGCTTCAACTGGGGCAGCTGGTCCAGGCCTCGCAGGAACAAGACAAAGATGCTCAGGTTCACTACATCATTCAGGAAGTGCTAACCAGTGTGATAAAACAGGATCATAGCATAAGAATCATAGGTTTTGGAAAAGAGAAGGCTTACTATTAGTCATTGTGGGCAATACTCTTAAAGCCAAAAGAAAGCCCTGAAAAACAATGAGAGACACTAAGAGATAAGAATAATAAAAGGCAGCTCTCACAAAATTAATAAAAATAAATAGCTTTTTGATATACAAATAACAACTCTCTAGAAAATGTAATGGAAGAAAAATGTCAGTCACAATAACACTAAAAAACCAAAGTCCTAGAAATGAATTTAAGAAATATGAACACGTGATAAGAAAGAAATGGTAAATCCCTAGTGTGAACACGAAAAAAGACAATTTCAATATATACAAACTCTATCTTTTTCTTGAATAAAAGACATAATATTATAAAGTTGTCAATTCTTCCTATGTACTCTATATCCTAAGCACTAATGGAATCTGTTAATATGTCCCTATAATGGAGCTGGGGAAAGTCTAAATAAGAAAAGAGATGAGAGGGCACTTATCAAGTAGAGACGTGTATTTGTAATAAAGCAGGAATTGGCCAACCCAGCTCAAGGGCTGTTTCATGTTCCATGAGCAAAGAATGCTTTTTGCTACTTTAAAGCATTTCTTTTTAAACCTGTGTGTAACCCTATAGGACCCATAAAGCCTGATCTATTTGCCATCTGGTCTTTCCCAGCTACAGTTCACCAATGCCTGTTCTAGAGTGTCATTGGTTATAGCAGCCTGACAATGGAACAGAATTAGCCCACACATCAAAGAAGTAATACACAGTACAGAAGTAAACAGAAACCCATGGCAATTAAGTGTATAGACTAAGTTGCCATTTAAAAATCACCAGCCTGGCCAACATGGTGAAACCCTGTCTCTACTAAAAATATAAAAATTAGCTGGGTATGGTGGCACATGCCAGTAATCCCAGCTACTCAGCAGGCTGAGGCAGGGAGAATTGCTTGAACCCAGGAGACGGAAGTTGCAGTGAGCTGAGATCGTGCCACTGCACTCCAGACTGGCCGACAGAGCGAGACTCTGTCTCAAAAAAAAAAAATTACTTAGAAAAGATGGCTCATCAGTATCTCATCTTGGCTTACCTAGGTAGCCATTTGGAAGAAAAAATAAGGTTCCCTGTTCTACCACTGTCTTAGAAGAAATGGAGCCTTTTCTTAGTTCCACACAAAATCCAAAAACATTAAAAGAAAGCATTAACAACTGTAATTACATAAACATCAGTACCCTTTGAGAGAAAAAAAAATGCCTTAAACAAATTTAAAAGTCAAAAAAACAATTGGTATTTGAACTGAAAGAGATATAGAAGAAATAGGACAAATAATTAATTACTTTAATATAAATAAGTTTCTGTGAATTAATAAAAAAGAACAACTCAATAAAAATGATCTAAAAGTACAAATGAGCTGTTTATGAGGAAACAAATATGGGCAAGAAACATGTTCAACTCAAACACAAAGAAACATAGATAAAATTATTGTATATAGTTTTTCTTTTATCAAAATGACAGGAAAATTTTGATAATGCTAATATATGCCACGAAAGGAATTCTGAAGAAAGTGTTTAGGCTGGGATATGAAGGGTGTGTGGGAGTTACCTGGGTAGAGGGCAGAACCATCCCAGACCAAGAGAACATGGTGTCCAAAGGCCTGTGCTGTGGTGATGTGGAGCTTTCTTGTTTAAGGAACTGGGTGGGGGCCATGTGCCCATATTGGATGAGACAAGCTGGACATATGGTAGAAACCAGGCACAGAGGCAGGAATTGTGTCTTTGTCCTATGAGCCGTAAGGAGTACTTGAAAGGAGCCAACAACATACCCAGAGGCGTCTTTGACTAAGTCTCTCTCCAGATAGTAGGGAGTAGAGCATGAGGAGCAGGGGCCAGGTGGGTTTACATGCATAACCTTCTCCAAGAGCAGGCTTGATATTGAAAGTGCCAACTTCCTATTTGCTATGAAGCTCGAAGATGTCAATCCACTTAAAGGGCTTAGTTTGACACATAGCACATGAGAAATGCTCAATATATCCTTGCTATTCTGATGGCTTTTCATTGTCCTGCTAAGCAAAGATGTTCAAGATGTATTAAAAGTTACAGAATAGTAACCTTTCTAAATAGTAAGCTTTGTTTTACTTTATCTTTACACAAGATAAAGTAAAACAAAGACTATGATTTGTATATTTGTGTATAAGTGTGTATGCAAAAATATTTCCTTCTTGGGAAGCAAGGGGTGCATAGAGATTATGTTAACCTTTTACACTTAAAACCTACAAATAACGTGTTTATTGTAGTAACCTTGGAGAACACAGAAAATCACTTGTTATTTAAAGTGCATAGGCTGAATGTCAAACTTGTTCAGGACTTAAAGCGAATCCCTTTAATGAAAGGAAATACGATTCCAAGTAATTAAATCCATGGGTTGCCCTTGTGCTCTAGTTAGAAAATAATCTCATATGGAGGAGAGAAAGGAGAAAGAAAGGCCGAATTTCAGGGACAGGACAGCAAATCTGATTCCACCTAATACTCACCTTCCAAAAGTTTTTAAAAAGCCAATGAAGAAATTCCTGTCATTAATAATAAAGAACATTCCCAACACTTGTGCTTCCAATTTATTGGGACCCGTTGTGCATAGAGACTTACCAACTCGTGAGATATGCACTTCTTTTGAAGAGTCTTCCAGATGAATGCATCATTTATTCACTCAAGATGTGTTCCACTGAGACATCACCCACCACCTGCGGAAGTCTGGCCTGCAGACCCTGACTCAATGACTGATGAAAAAATGCATGCTTACACCATTACAGTGATACAAGTGGGCTAGGGATGGCTGCTGGCTGCTTTCAGAGGGCGAAATGCAACCAGTTGACCAAGACCCTCTGTCCATCCACATATTTATTCATAACAGAGGTTCTAAGTCAACATGCTTGTGGATAATTAACACGATTAACAGAGTGGTTTTATGAATGATAAAAGCTTTAGGTTCTGGGCCCAGAGTAAAGACTATTAACAGGTAATTCCCTTTCGATCTCCCCCTAAGAGGACCATCCAGCAGAAAGTTTACATGATTAAACAGAGCAGAGACAAAGGGATGTGGGGTAAGCAAACTTAAACTGGGAAAGCTTCTTGTCATCCCTATCTTTTCCCTAGTGATGGACCCAAGAGCTGCCTTTGGCCTGCCCCAATAAAACCTTTTGGCCTTCTAAAAAGTTTGAGATTATAACCTATAAATTTTACTAATATTTTCTATAGCATTTTGCCACCACCCCAAGTGAATCTCACATTCCATTGTGCATAGAGCTACTCCAGGCAGCTCAGTGGATGTGCCAGGTGACTCCACCCATGGTGTCCTACAGCTGCTTTGAGCAGGAAGTTGGATAATGGGGTGGGGAGAAAGGATGCTGGGCCTCCTCTGGCTCTCAGATCACCCACCTTTATTATAATTAGGAAATTGGAAAACCAGCCACAACCAAGTGCTTCAGGAAAACCTTGCCTTAGAAGCTAGGAATCAAAAAGAGGCCTCAGAACTAGAGTGTCTGCTACTTGCTCACCAGCAAAATGGCTGTTCCAAGCCCTGCTCTTGACACTCATAGAGCCACTGCCCAGAAATCAGGACCTCTTGCTAAAACTGCTGCAGAAAACCAAGATCTCTCCCCTGTGCTTCACGATGGAAACAGCAGACGCAGTGAAGCGCAGCCCTACTACCTTCCATCTTGTAAGGGAAAACACATGCACCTAGTCAAAATGAAATAAAATCAGGCCCAGAATCTAACTGCAAGTGAGTCTGGAGAATGCCATTTTTAGTATTACAACTTCTGCACACTGGCTGGAGAGTAGAAATCATGCAAAGCTCTGGTCCTCCAGGATCCAATGCAACTCAGAGTACAGATGCACTGATTTCCAAACCAGAACTGGTGTTGATTGGCTGTGGCGTAAGCATTCTGAATCTCATAGGACTGCACTTGTCTCTCTTCTTTGCCTGTGGGATCTCCCCCAGCCCCCAGCTCCTGTACTCAGCAGTAGTCACCCCTGCAGTAGGTACTGTGAAGGAGGATGCCGAGGTCAAGGAAGCATCATCAGTCTCAGAAACATCTTTGATTGTGAAGTCACAGAAGCTGCCTGGGTGGCAGACTGCTTGTGCACTCCTGTGCAGATCAGGAACCCTATTCTCGCCCCACCGCAGGTCAGTGAGAAGGCAGACCTACAAATCAGCATGTGCTTGTTTTTTATGACTCATCTCATTTAATTGGCCAGACAGCTGAGGCTTAAATGGTGTTATCAAAATACCAAGGCTAAAATAAATGGATATAACAGAGTTTTAGGATAAACAATCAATATAAAGATAATTAAAAGCAAATACATAATCTGAAATAATTGGGGAGAAATAATTCAGGAACAGAATGAAGAGGGAAACCCTCAGGGTCCTCCTCGAAATATTACAGAGGAAAGTCAAGTGTGTCAGACAACAGGACCAGTCATGGCAGAGGCAGAAGAGCGGCAGGAGAGGGCGCTTACCCCGCAGCAGGACGCTGCTCTGTTAGGATCCCCCAGCGGGTGCCCCATTCCAGCTGTGGTTCCTCTGCAGGCGGTCAGCCTTCCTGAACCTCTGCAGAAGGCAGGGATAGCAAACCTGCCCTTTGAGACCCATGCAGAGCTGCTGAAATGATAGTATTGGTACTCTGGATACAACTGGAAGTTGATTAGGGCTGATATTGATGGTACTCACTGTCATATTTTCAGTTGCTTTCAGCAGTATTTGGGCCCCATGATACTGATGTTTGCTCAATACATGAGCCTGCAGAAGTAACTGGGAGCAAATACCCGATATCAGTATTAAGCATATGGTGCTGAGAACAATATGTTACAGAATACTGCAGACCCACTTAAATCATTCTTTTGTCTAAGAATGTGGGGTGTTCAGCTGGTGAGTGAGAGTCCAGGGATTTTGCTCTATGGCTGATGAAAGGAATGTGACATGTGATGTTTAGCATCCGTATGAGGAATTGCTCTCCTATTGACAAACTGACATCACGTGTGCCTATTCATCATCTATCCTGGGCACCTTGCTCAGGTCCTGATGAGCCCCCTGTCCTCTCAGCAAGCATTACCTCTATATTCAGACCAAGGCCTTGTGAGGGATGGAGGGTCATTAAGACGCACTTCCTGTCCTGAAGGCATTGTCAGTCTCCTGGGGAAGACGGACTTCAAGAGAACAAAGATGAACATGGGATCCCTGCTGGATTCAGAGGTCAAGAGATGGCTGCATTTTGTCCAGAACTTGGAGGTAAAAATGGCCAGAAAAATGCAGGGAGGGAGGTTCTAACCCCAAGGAGCTGTATCAGTCAGATGTTCAGTATGACGCTGCTGTAACCAACAGTCCGCTTGGAATTGACACATGTCCTATGTGTCACCAGCTTATTATACACAGGGGCCAGGAACAAAAGCCTCCACAAGCCCAAAAGGACATATTTAATGCACAGCAATGATTGCTATGGGGACCCAAATGGGGACCTACAGGTGCATTTGGGGAAGAAGGCACTGGCCAGAAAGCCGAATCCATATAAGGTGTGGGTTTAGGGAGGAGGGATGTGTCGTAACAGAGTTCCCAGGAACTGCCCCTGACTTGTACGTAGGCAATAGACTAGGGGTGCCCCCAGGGTCAATCCCCATAGGGAGTAAAGAGGCAGGACTGGGCAGCAAGAGAATTTGAACTGTGGAGGCCCAAGGAAAGGCTCAGCTGGGGGCACTTCAGGCTTGTCCTAATGCACCAGGCTAGACCTTCGTGCACCACCTCCTAAACCAGCCATTGGATGGAGGCAGCTCAAGGATGGGGTAGACCTTGGCTGAGGGCAGGCCCTGGGGAGGGGTCAGCTAGAGACTTCAGCAGCATTGCTCCAGCAGGAAGGTTATGGGTGCTGGCCATAGAGGAGTGTCCTGTGGAGGACCGTGGTCTCCAGCACAGAGGAACTCCCAGGGGCTTGGAGATGCCAGGCTAGAGATTCTCAAGCAGTCATTCTTGTATTTCTAGAACCACAGGGGCAGAAGATATCAGAAGTGTCAATGGGTTAATGCCTTTCCTATGGGCTTGACCGGGATGTGCACTTTCCATAACGTACATGCTGTAAGAGTTTAACAACACGCAAGGGACACCTGCATCTTGGCAAGAGAAAATGTTAAGAGTATGTGTAATATATCATCTGCTTTTCAGTGTAGGACAACTGTATGCAAAAGCAAAACCCAAAAAGGGCCTGAATTTCTGGCCCAGTTATAGTGTGATGTAGCAGACA
Source organism: Cacajao melanocephalus (assembly GCA_963573385.1). Taxonomy (NCBI): domain Eukaryota; kingdom Metazoa; phylum Chordata; class Mammalia; order Primates; family Pitheciidae; genus Cacajao; species Cacajao melanocephalus. The sequence goes on from CAUYLG010066286.1 coordinate 74,183, forward strand.
GACCTGGCATATCTGACACCTGAGCAGAAAATTGCCAACACTCCTCTCTTCCGTAAGACAAAATCATTGTCAGTCATAATTATGACATGAAATAAATATGCATGAGCTAAAATCTGAACTTACCAAATAAAATGGTGCACCTCGCAGTTCTAACCTTAAGTCACTGTCTGGGATTTTAAACACAAATGCAGATTCCAAGTGGTCACACTGAAGGAACTCCGTTGTCTTTCTTCATCTGTACCTTCATTACACGGTATCTGTGTAGGTCATACCTGCTGCCTGCATGCGGGAACAGGAACGTGTAGCTCTGCAGGGCTGAGGACCCCACCGTGCCTGAAGTGAGTCTGAATGATCCAGGGCCCTGACAAACGTCTCTCGAGATGCGACTGTGGAAGCTCAGTCCATGTGTGTCGGAGGTGACCGTATTGCTGGGAGTTCTCTGAACTGACATGGTGTTTATTAAAGGATCAGTAATGAATTCATGCTCATTTGAAGCTTATGTACCTAACACTGAAGCTCCGGTAACTACAGCAATTCTTCAGAACTCTCACCAGAAAATATTTTTTGGGGAAAGAGTATGTCATGATTGTCATTGTGGGGAATTCCTAGTGTGCAATGACAAAGAGCAGGCTCATTGGTACTTGGTATTATTGTTGTTTTAAAATCCCCCATGGATGATGAACCCCCTTCTAGCCCACACCAGGGCAGACCACTTGCTCACCCTGTCCTTGGTGCTCTGCTGGAATGGCATTTCTCACTGTCCTTCTGATATTTTCTTGTCCCCAAGTTCCACTGAATTCTGGTATAACATCTCCAAAATCAAGCAGCATGTCTTAAGAATGAAAGCTAGAATAATTCAGAACAAAACCGTTGTGAGCCAAAAACTCCCTTCTTAGTGTCTAAAGGGATGTAAGAGAGAAACTGAGGATGTGTGTATGTGTGCAAATGTGAATGTGTGTTACACATCAATGGGAACCAAAGGTTGTGGGAACAGAATCAGGAGAAGGAGGTTTTGTTGGAAAATTGAATTCAGTAAGCAATGTATTTGGCTTCCCTAAGCCTTACTCTCCTCTTCTATTAAATGCCAGGGAGGCATTGTGAGAATTATGAGATAATCTTTACGAAGGCCTTCAGCACTTTAGCTGTCTGATAAGCAAGCACTCAATTAAAGCTAGCTCTGCAATAACAAAGATATAGCATATCTATGTACCTCTCCCGGGAAAAAGAAACCACGGGAAGACATCGTGGCCACTAACTGGGGAGCCCGCCATACTGACCGTGAGCCTGGCATTGTTCCACCTCAAAGGCTCTTCCACTGAGCGTGTCCGAGAAGTGCTGTTGTCATGGTGCCACGATATTAACCACATTACACACAAGTGGTGGGGCAGTGACTCACAGCAACAGGTGGCCGGATGGTTTACACAAGGAGGGTGAAGTCTCTCAGATCTTGGAGGGCTAAGTATTAGACAGGTACGAGCACAGTTTCAGTATAAAAATCTGTCTAGGAATCAGATCCTTACATTTCTTTGGAATCTTCTGTAACTGGGTTATAAAACTAACCATGATATGATATAAGGCATTTCCAGAATGTAGTCATAGTAATAACTAACTGCTAACACTTATTGGACACTGACTACATGCCTTCCCCAGATCCCTAGACCAAGCTTTCATCTTCATTTATGTGTCCCCCAAAGCAGATGCTGCAACAAGGACCCAAGAGCAGGTGGTTTACTTGGGTGGTGATCTGGGAGGCCCAAGCAGGGAGAGGAAATGCAAGACAGGGATGGAGAAGAGGCCACAAAGAGTGTACTCAGGAAGAGGTCACTGCTGGGGCAACTGGGCTCAGTCCCCAGTGGATCTTCCAAGTTGTGACCTAGACTTTGCCCCAAATCATCTTATCATAAGATGGGATTCTGGGGTTATCTACTCCCTCTTGTTACCCCTTGGCTGAGGATGCCTTTGGTGAGTTACACAGCTGGCACTTCTGGGTCACCTGCACACATGCACAAGCTCCCGAGACACCCAGGAAAGGCTTCAGGCAATGATGTAGAACAGGCTTGAGGTGGGATGTCATCAGGATATGGGGGCCTATCCACCTCGGCTACAGGTTGACTCAGAGGTGGATTGTGGTAGATTAAACATGACCATACTCTGCAATTTCTCCATTGATAGGTGGAATCTAGTTACTCACCTTTCTGAATTGCTTGGCCCATAGAATGTGATGTAAATAATGCTCTGGGACTTCAGGGTCTACATCTTAGGAAGGCTTTCAGTTTTCACTCAGGACAATGTCTCTTGGCACTTCAAGCATCCATGGGTAAGTTTGACTATCCTAAGACCACCATGTTGTAAGGAAGCCCAAGCCACCACATGGAAAGACCATGTGAAGAGAGAGAAATGGAGAGAGAGATTCCTAGTTTTCATTATCCCAGTTGCAACATATGGGAGAGATCCATAACACGGAACAGAAATGAGGCAGTCCAGCTGTATCTGGTCTAAATTTCTGACTGAAGAATCAAGAAACATCATAATAACATATCATTGTTTTAGTCACTAAGTTTTGAGGTAATTTTATGTGGCAGTGAGTAACTAGACATGGGCTGATGGAATCTGAAGAAGGACATGACACAGCATTTGCTATAGCTCAGGATCTGGAAGGAAGGACCGTCAGAGACTAGCAAGCCCAAACCTCTTATTTAAAAGCTGAGGATATTAAGGTCCACTGACACCAGCCTGGGGTTCTTTTGCTCCTGGAAGGCAGCTCCTAGGGCCCTGGGCAGAAGGGCAGTGCTGTGTCTAGCAGTTGCCAGCCTGAGCAAGGCATGTAAAAGGATCTGTGATCCAAGTGGGAGGAACCTGAGGTTAATCCAAACCCCCTACCGACTCCCTGCAAACCAAGCCTTTACTCCTAGTTCCCCGGGCTGGTGTCCAAACCCTGCTGCAATGTGGATGGGAAAGACTAAGACATCACCCATCCCCAGAGGAAGTGGAGAAGCTCAAAGACCTTGGCATTTGTGCTGCTCTGTGGTTCTCGGCATGTGGTCCTGACTGGCAGCATCCGCATCTCCTGGAGCTGGCTAGAAATGCATAATTTCCAGCCTCCCTCTAGACCTGCTGACTCCGGAGCTCCAGGGTGGGGGCTTCACATTATCCCCAGGAATTCTGAGGCTTGCCAGCATCTTCTGGTGTAGTAGAAACACGAGGGACAATGTGGCCCCGCAGATGGCCAGGCCCTCGTTGACAATTTCCTCAGCAGCTCACTCAGGGTCCAAAGACTGAATCGCCTGCACCGTCCTCTGATAAATAACTTCCCCCTGACACTCTGGACTGGATGTACAGCCCTGGGAAATGGGGATGGCTTGAACAGAACTGTCTGGTTTACAATGTTCTCTCTTCTAGAATCAGGGTCATCCATGGGAAAGATAGACGAATCTCGGGCAAGTGGCTGGGACACTTCTGTGAGAGGGGCCATCACTTAGCAGGGTGTCTAAGGGGAGCCTAGGGAAGTATTAATGGGAGGGGTTTCCCAGGGGCTCTGCCCTCTCACTGCGATGGTCAAGGAAGGCCTGGATTTCTCTTTTGGAAAAGGGAAGCCTGTGACACTGGTGAATAAGGAATCAGTCGTATCACAGTGGGGAGTGGAGCTCTATGTCACTGATGCCACGGTTGGGGAAGGTGAGCCTGGAGTCACTCATGGGGAAGGTGGACCTGGAGTCACTGGTGGGGAAGGTGGACCTCGTGTCACTGGTCAGGAAGGTAAGCCTGGTGTCTCCAGTGGGGAAGATGAACCTGGTGTCTCTGGTGCAGGATGTGAACCTGGAGTCACCATGGGGGAGGTGAACCTGGAGTCACTAGGTTTTCTCCTCACCTTGGTGACAAGTTTCCACGGACAGCAGAGCACCTCGTTTCATAGCTTTCCAATGTTCCAGTCAGATGACACAGAAAGGGCACTAATCATTTATCTTCCTAACTCACCCTTCAATTCTAGAAAACAGTGGACAATTTTAAATGTCATTGTCTCTCTGCTATCCACATTTGCATGAAAAAAACTGCATGTCAGTAGACCCTCCAAGTCTAAATCCGTGTTGTTAAAGGATCAGCTGTAATTCCATTAGTGATATTAGCTGCACCTGGAGATAAACATCCGGGGACCCTCGAGTTCAGTGGAGGAAGAGATTTTCCCAAAATCTTACCTTCGAGCAAATATGGAGCAGAGCAGACCTCTAAGGGAAAGCCCTGGGTGGGGTTTGCTCCACGTTCCTTTCGCTGTCAGGATGCGGAGCCCCTGTAATCTCTCAAACCTGGAGAGAGTAAACCGAAGCTCACCATCCACCGAGACAGAAGGATGTTCCACCTTGTAAGTAATTGACAGTCCGATGACTCTGTACCTGTCATGGCAGGTGCTGAAGGGCCAGCGCTAAACTCTGCTCAGTGTCTGGCATCTACTACAACTCCCTCATGTTGTCCTTCTTTCCTGACAATAGTTACAAAGCATTCAGCTCTAAAGCCAGTGCCCGAGGAGGAGAGAGCCCACTTGCTTTCCCTTGTTTAAGACCCTCTTGGCCACGGCTACCTTGGGGTCTTTGGCATGAATTATCGGTAGTGGACCCACATCACAGCATCTGAGCACTTGCTGAAAATGCAAATTTTAGAACCCTTCCCTAGAGCTTCTGAAGCAGCAACCATAGGGGTGGCCCAGGGGTCTGTGGGCCTGTTATTCGTATGAATGCTGAGGTTGGACACACATCGACTTTAGCACAGGTGTGGCCTGCCCACTCAGGTATCCCTTTCTCTGGGATCCTGGCAGAATTCATCTCTTCCCAACCCCAGAACAAGCCCATTACAGGACCCATCAGAAACCAAATCATATGGGGGAAGTAGCCTTAGTTTGTGTTTAAATAATAGATCCTAAAAGTTTTTCTGCATGGTTGAAATATAGTGCTGGGATGGATTAAGCAGAGTGCTATGGGCTGAACTGTGTCACCCCAAAAGTTTACACATTGAAGTCCTAACTCCCAGAACCTCAGAACGTGACTGTATTTGGAGATGGGGCCTTTAAAGAGTGGGTTACATTAAAATGAAGTCCTTAGGATGGCCTGGTGTCCTTCTAAGAAGAGGAGATTAGGACACACACACAGAGGAAAGGTGACATAAAGAGACATAGAGAGAAGACACTGTCTGCAAGCCAAGGAGAGAGGCCTGAGGAGAGCCAGCCCCACCAACATCTTGATCGGACTTCCAGCCTTCAGAACTGTAGCAAATAATTCCCGTTGTTAAAGCCCCCAGTGTGCGGTACTTTGTTATGACAGGAGAGCCGACTACAACACAGCAATTCAATTAACTCCAAGTATTCTACGGAGAGGTAGCTTTTGAGTTATACAACATTTAAGGAAAAGAGGGAGCGTGATATTGACCATTTCATAAGATGAAGACACCTGCCTATTGTAACCAGACTCGGTAGACCCCAAACTCGCAGCACAGAACCACTTATTACCCAACTCATGAGCAAAATGTGAATCACTCCATGGCAGCCTTCTCATCACTACGCCCATGTCTGACAATGAGTTCAACTGTATAATTAAGTAAATTAAGATGGCCAAGGCCACTGGATCAGATAGCTTATCTTTAGATCCATGAGTATATTTGGCAGGAACATTAAGGCTTCATACAGATGGCTGCAGAACATTTAATCTGAATTTTTATCGGCAGCCGTATCTAGCAAAACCAATTCACTGTGAAACCCAAAGTGCCAATTAGACCTTGTTTGTCCCCTGCTGCAGCTTTATGAGGCTGCTGGAATGAGAGTTGCCAGGGCCCAAGGGTAGGGTGGTGGGCAGAGTGTGGCTGACTTCTGTTTAAGCTTAGTTGGCCACCCAGGAGTCGCGTTTTATTGAAAGTGACCCATTCTGGCATTCCAGACTAAGGAGATATAATGTTATTCCCCATCTCACCCACACAAGCCAAACCATGGTGTCTGAAAACAACCTCCCATGTGGAGGAGATACTAATGACACTGCTATAAAGAAGCTTACCTAATGGCCACCTGAGACAAGCGGGTATTGAGTCACTGTTTACCCTGACCTACAAACTAATTTGTAGAACACGTAAGACCAGTACCATCAGTGGCTCCCAGCTTCTACAGCATAAAGTTGATCGCAAATAATGTAAACCAAATTATATAACTGACATCTAATCTGTACACATATCTGAAAGTTGGCAAAAATCAGAGCTAGCCTGTGTTGACCCTGCAGCCACGCACGTGCCCATGTGTGCCTATATGTAGATCTAAGCGCTACCATTGCATATCATTCCATCTTGAGGGGTGGGGAGTTAGACTCTGCCTCTTACCAGAAGGAGCTGAAGAGTCACAATGGAAAGGACACAAGGAAGAGATGGAAAGTGGGGACATCTTTGCAATCAATCCAGCATATTCACAGTTTACAAAAAGAGAGGCTCAGAGAAAATATAATGACTTGCCCAAGGTCATGGTGCTCAAAGGCTTGAACATGGATTGCCTGCCCCAAAACTACTCAGTTCTCAGTGAGCAGTTCTGAGGATGCAGCAAACTCTCTCTAATGTTAGTTGCTGACTTACTTTACCAAACGGCTGATGCTAAGAACCTTCCCCTATGCTGCTTCATCCAAGGTTTATGGCAACGATTTTGCACCCCCATGCAAACGCTGCATTGACCGCATGCCAACAACAGAGGCTGTCTCTTCTGGAACAAAAACGCTCAGCTTAGATTTAAGTATTAATGCCAGATGAGGAGTGCCGTGCTTCGGCTTAAACACAACACTCCTCATGATGGTTCAGACAGGCTTTTTGCTCTGCTTTGGTGACACTTGATTGGCACCCTGAGCATGCCTTCAGAACTGTGTAGGTGGCAACCCTCAAAAGTGCAGGGCTGATGGATTCAAAGAGAGTGGGTGACAAGCCGGAAAGTCCACACTCTCTTCAGAGTGCAAACAAAAACAGAAAGAACGATTACAGGCTGACTCACCCACTGCGCAGCTCCATTAGAAATTTCCTGTGCAGTTACTTAGCAAATCAGACTTAAAAGACCAGAGGCTGAAAGGACAGATTTTTAACCTCCCCCCCAACACACAAAATATATATATATAAGTTGATGAGACGATGGATAAGTTAATCAGCTTGATTTGACCTTTCTACAATGTATACATGGATCAAAACATCACATTGTGCCACAAAAATATGCACAATTATTTATGAATAAAAATGTATTAATCAATTTCTAAAAAAACCAAATGCCTTACTTGGTAGGAAAGATCTGAGACTGCCTTTTTCTGTTTTTAGCCAATTAGAAAAAGATTAAAATGTAATGCATTACATTTACCAAAAATGGCAATTAAAAACCATCATTAACAAGTGTTTAAATCAAATAGTGCATTAAGATGAAAGAAAAATTAGTGTACAATTCTACCAAGTTCTTTCTCTCATAGAAAACAGCATTGCTGGTTAATTTAGATCAAGGGTTGGCAAACCATATCTTGGGGCCAAATCCAACCTGCTGCTTGTTTTTGTAAATAAAGTTTTATGGGAACACAGTCTCACTCATTCATTCATTCATTCATTCATTCACTCATAGATTTGTCTATGTCCAATACCATCCTACACCAACAGAACGGGGTAGTTGGAATGCAGTCCCTATGGCCTTCAAAGCCTAAATGATTTACTCTCTGGCCCTGTACACACAAAGTTTGCTGGGGACTGATCTATTTCCTGAAGTACCAAGTTCTGCAGAAGGTCCTGGGATGTGGAGAATGGGGAGAGGGTGGCCAGTGCATCGGTCTGTGTGGTACATGAGGCAAGTGTGACCTGCCATCCTCCAGGTGCCTGGAGCAGTGTGTACTCCCGGGGAGAGTTTGCTGAACTGAACAGCATAGAATCAAGATCCAGCTAATCCCCAGGTTGGAGAACATGCAGAATGTGCCTCTTCTCAATCCAGTTAGCTAGAATCTCAAAGAACCAGTTCAATCCAGGCTCCAAAGTTCTGCCCCCAAGCCCAAATTAAAGCAATGCTGCAGTCTGATGCTCCTGTTTTTGCTAGGGCACCTCTGAACCAGAATTACTGCCTGAGTCACAAACTGCCTAAGATGAGACTCCTGTTATACTCAGGGAGGGCCTGAACTGCTAGAAGGTGAAAGAACCAGGCAGGTCGATCCTTTGGAAACTCAGCTTGCCCACAAGGTTGCACCCAAGATGGCCGCAACCTAAGTTCAGGCACAGATGGTTCCCTGGTTCCAGGCATGCCCTGCTGTTGGGGTTGCTGCTGTGTCTCATGTATGGTTGTGTCTCAAAGGGCCAGAGAGGGACCAGGGGCCCCTCTCAGGCTTGATTTATACAAGGGCTCACATCAGTCTGGATGATCCTGGTGAGACAGGAGAACAGGAAATTAGGGCAACCAAGGGTTAAGACATAAGCAAAGGAAAGGCGGTGCAGTCAGTCTGGGCAGGACTGGGCAGTGTGCAGGTCACATCTTCACTCTGTGATAAGAAGACATAAGTTTCCACTTCAGCCTCTGACTGATCGTGGGCAGGGTCTCCACTTCAGCCTCTGACTGGTTGCAGGCCAATCCTTCCTGGGGTGCAACCAATCGGGGGCCTCTGAGAGGCACCTAGGGGTGTGACCAGATTTTTTTGGCTTAAGAAAAACCGTAATGAAGGGGTGCTCTTGAGTTGCTTGCTCGAGCCTGCTCCCACTCTGTGAACTATACTATCACGTTGCTAAATCTGTGCTTTTGTGACTTCTTTCTTCTGTCGCTTTGTTTTTCATTGCTTCATTCTTTTGTTGCTTTGCTTGTGCATTTTGTTGAATTCTTTTTTGAACATGCCAAGAACCTGGACAACTCACAGTCAAGACCTTCCATCCAGTATCACTGGGGCTGTCACTATGGCTAGCCCAGCTTAAGGGTCACCCCATGCTTTTGTTCGACATGAGCTAATCCCATCACCTCCCAAGCCTCTGGGTCTGCAAGCTGGGAGTAGAACTGGACTGCCTGCACACACATGTTAGCAGCTCAGGTCCAGAACCCTTTAGACTGGCCCCACGGAGCTTCCCAGGTGAGGAAAACAGAACTGGGAGGTGAGGCTAAGAATACTTTTCCTAGGAGTGAAGCAACTCTGCAGTCAGGCCTCTCTACCTCTTGCTTGGTGGCCGTCAGGCTCTTTTCCCTTCTGTTGCCCTCCTTCCATCCCTCCACCCAACCTCCCTTTCTCTCCATGCACTCACAGCCCTCGCTTCTGGCCTGGACTGTATTAACAGACCTGTGTGTGTCCAGGAGCCTCTGATTCCTTTCCTCGCCTATCCGTGCATTCTTCAAACATAAGGAACCTCCCACCGCCACCTAAAAGAAGCTCATCACAGCTCTCTGGGAGACACTGGTGGGCACATCCCAGTCTCAAATGATGAGTCGTAGGAGTTGGAGCCAAGCAAGGTGGCCTCTTCCCTTTGCCAGTGATGGAGCTAGATGTGACAGGAAAGACCATTCTGATCCAGGAGACATGAGGGGATATCTTCAGGAAGGACCCCTGGGGAAGGTTGTCCCTGCCATTGAGAAGAGGAGAGGGGAAGGGACAGTGCTGGCCACCTCATTGTCCACCACTGTGGCGGGACATGATTCCTGGACAATGGCAGGTGCTGTGTAGGGAGGCAGCCCACCACAGACCAACACCAGTGAGAGATGGAGAGACCCGGATTCTCGATGATATTGGCAGGCTGATGAATTAATTGACTCTGGCGTCACACTAACGCCAGAATTTGCAGTATGTGGGAAAACATACGTTTTTTGGTCATGTAAACTGTTTTGAATTAAACTACGTGTTATTTGCTTAAACGCTTGAAGTACCCATCACCAGTGAAACACCCTCCCTGGACCCTGGGGCCTTCTTTCCGCTAGGCACAGCTGCTCTGCCTCACAGGGGTTCCCTCTCAGTCTTAAACATCTTGAATTCCCTTCCACATTGATGCTTAACCTCAGCTGGATTTTGAAGTATTCCCATTGCCCTGCATAGTCTCACAATTTCTCCTACCATGTCCAAAAGTGTTGAAAATTTTATTTAAAATCGAATCACTATTGCTGGAGGCCAAAAGTTTAAGACCAGCCTGGAAAACATAGCAAGACCCAATCTCTACAAAAAAATTTAAAAATTATCCAGGCATGGTGTCATGCACCTATAGTTCCAGCTACTCAGGAGACTGAGGTGGGAGGATCCCAGGAGTTCCAGGCTACTGCGAGCTATGATCACACCACTGCATTTTAGCGTGGGTGACAGAGACCTTGTCTCTAAAAAGAATAAAAAAAAAAAAACTGACTCACCAGACTTCTGCTTCGGGTAATGATGAATTAGGTCATTTGAAACAAAATTCTTGCTGAGGACACTATAAAAGCAGAACAAAATATTAAATCATCTGTCTAAGGGCATCAGAAAACTAAAAATAGAGAATAAAGTAGAGACAGGATTGTGTGAAGACGGAGATCCCAACAGGTGAGCTCAGCACTGGGGCTCCTTTTCCCTGAGGGCATTTTACAGTTTGAAGAGGACATTTGAGAAGCAGGGCAACAAGTTCAACAGGCCCAGAGAACAGTCCCCAAAGTCCAGGACAGAACAGAGCATGAAGCCAAGGAGAAGCGTGGTAGAGAGGGATGCTTTACTCATGACCAAGGCACATGGCGATGCAGTTGTGAAAGAAAAGTCTTTTCAGTAAGTGGTAGTGGCTCAGCTGCAGATCCATATGGACATAAGAGAAAGCTGCTACCTTATACCACACACACACACTGCAGGTCTAAATGTGAAAGTCGGAACACACCTTTTGAATAAAAATGTAAAAGAATACTTTCTTGAACATGGACTAGAGAAAGCCTAATTAAACAAGCAGTAAAATGCATGACCCATACAGAGAAAAACTTGATAAACTGTTCTGCAGTAATTTTAAGACCCCCAGCGTTGAAGACACCAGGAAGAAGAGAAAAGGTAAGCCGCAAAGTGGGAGGAGATATCTGTAGTGTGTTTAACTTGAAGAAGATTTCTGCAAATTATTAGGATAATGACAACCATGTAGAAAATGAAACAAGAGACTTCGAATGACCAATAAAGATATGAACAGATAATCAAGGAAAATTAAATGAAAATCACCATGCAGCGTACATCAGAATGGCCAACATATAAAAGCCTGACAGCACCAAGGCTTTGGTGAGGTGTGAAGTGATAGAGCCCTCCCACCCTGGAAAGGGTTTAGGTCAGTATAACCACTTGGGAAGACTACTTGGTGTAATATTAAAACCAAAGTCATGAAAAATGGAGGAGCCAGCACGTTTATCTCTAGGTATGTCAGTTGCCAACAGCATTGCATGGACAAGTGCACCAAGAGGTAAATACAGTACTCATAGCAGCAGCATTGTTTACATCCCCTAACTGAGAATGATCCAGATGTACATCAACAACAGAAATATATTCTTAGGTATAGAACTACACAGGAATGATCTACAGCTAAACATTATAGCAAGCCAGATACAACAGAACACTTGCTGCACGATTTCATTAAGATAAAGTTCAAAACCCAGCAAAACTAAGTCAATTATTCAGTTGATAAAGGAGATCAAGGAAATGATTTTTGTTAAAGTTGGGATAATTGTTACCTTTAGGGACAGGTCCTCTGGTAGTGGCAATATTATCCTTTTGACCTGAGTACTCGTTATGCCAGTTTACTTTGTGGATAAATTATCTTGGTTTTGTGTACTTTTCTGGTTATATTTTATATTTCACCATAAATAGAAGAGAAAAGGAAAACTGCCACTCGACGCTCATTCAGTGAAGGCTTTGGGAATAGTCTCCACCTGTCTTTTTACATGCCATGCCAGCATCAAAACCAGTATCTATATATAGAAGCATAGTCCAAGGAGCTGCTGCATTTCTTTCTTCTAGGTGCTGGATCTCATAGCTGATCATGTCTCTGGGTTTGACTTCAGCACACAAAGCTAAGCACCACCTGCCATCATTCAGGATGCAACTGCAAGCCCTTCTGGGAGACAAACTTACTTTGGGCTTTATTATTTCGTCTACTCAGTTTCCCATAAAACTTCCTCAGAGATTCATTTGATTCTTGGTATATATGAGTATATTTTTGATAAGTTACCCTTTTTATTTTTTGCATTTTGTAGTTGCTTCAGTTTGTATAGATAGCATGGTCTTTGTTAACTAGTGGTATGCAAACAACAGCCCTAAAATTTAATGAATTGAAACAATGACAACTGATTATTCCCCATGACTCCGCAATCTGGGCTGAGCTCAGCTGGGCTGGATAATAGTGTCTGATGTGGCTGGAACATCAAAGATGGCTTCTTCACTTGGCTGTGAGCTGCCCAGACATTGTTTCTCTCTATGTGGCCATTTTCCGAGATGGGTAACTGAATTTCTTACATGAGGCTCAGCACTGTAAGAGAGAGTGTTCCAGGAATATAAGCCCAACGTGCATGCTCTTATCAAGCCTGGGTCATGTTTGCTGACCTAGTTTTGGTAAGAGCATGCACACTGGGCTTATAATGGCCAAATCAAGTCAAAAGCCAAGGTTACAGGGAGGAGACAACACAAGGCAGTGAATGTCAGGGGCACAAAAATAAGCCCATCACAGATACACTGGAATGATCAAATGCATGTGTTCAGGAATGCATACAGCAATAAAAAAAAAGGAAAATATATATTTCTGTAAAGTTTTCCCTTCTTTGTCAGTTTGGCCAACAGCTTACTAGTGATCAAACCTCCACCCGTTTTAGCACATGTTCTCCATTTTTAGCATGACTGCTTAGACAGTTTCCCCCAAGATCAGGCATCTTTATGAACACTGTGATGCTCATAAACCTCAGAGGTGGGAGAGCCAAAGTAAGTCTCAGGTCCCAGGGACCTAACATTAAAGGATGCAGCCCCTCCAAAAAATGTGCAATGAGCTGAGAATTGATGAGGTGCCATGGCCTTGCTCAGCGTCTGGGTACTCCAGCCACCTTCCTTGAAGGCTGGCTCTGACCTCAACACCTTTCCTGAACTTCTCAGAGCAACCTCCTTGCCACGTTCTCCCCTCAGCCTGCCTCACTATTAGAAATCACTGTCTTGGTATTATGGTATTTTGACACGAAAACCACAGAAGACAGTAGGAACTTCTGGGACACTCATCTGAACAAATATGACATGAGAAAGCCCAGAAATAAGGCATCATCCTTAGATGAGGGTGCCTACAGTCTGGGGAGGAAAGTGGCTGGACCATTCAAAATCGGGATTGCAAATCTTCCATCATCCAGCATCTACTTCCTTTGTAACCCTCTATAGCACCCCTCCCTTCTTCACCTACCCTCATAAGCAGTTCTAAATTCAGTGCTTATAGATGGAGTGGCTGGCCAGGGTTCCACAGGCTGCTTGCCACTGCTGCTTCCAAACAGCTACAAACTGTTGAGTTATTCCTCTCGTTGGTTGTTCACGGAGCCACCATGAGATACCCGCCATGGTTTCTGATCCCTGCCTGCCTGGTTGAGCTGTTATGTTATGCTGCATCATTTCCCTGAGTTGGTCTCTGTTCAGGGAAATTCATGGCATTTTATTTAGCCTGTGCTTCAGGATTGATGCTGGCAAAACTATCTAAACAACAAATAAATGTGCTTTAAAAGTCCTTTCATTTTGTCAAAAAAAGGGAACTAACTAGCCATTTATGAGGGCTTAGTATGCGCCAGATGCTTTATGTATTCCCTAACTTGGTTCTCACAGAAACGTTTGAAAGAGATACCATTATACCCATTTTCACAGTCCTGCAAACTGGAGTGCAGACAGGCCAAGTCAATGGTATCAAAGGCTCTGCAGTCCTGATAGCACTGTAAAACACACTTGAAAATGCGTTTCTGACAAGTGTTCTGATCTGCCAAAAATACTTGAGTTTTTGAAAGAAAGAAACCATTGTTGACCCTAAATCTAAGGAGGAAAGTGTTCTGTTCTGTTTTTAAATACTGGGAGCCGGTTTTAGGTAAGAAAGCCCATGTGATATTTGATAAGGGTTACTAGTCCTTAGAAAGAGACACAATTGGTGTCAATAAATAAGGTCAATAAGGATAACAGAAATCAGTGTTGACGCCAATTAGGAAAAAATAGTCTCATGACGATGGTTAGGATGAAGCCTCCTGCTGTGTTTACTTAAGGGATTTTCCTCAATTACCTGTGAGGCAAGAAGGCAGAAAACATTGAATGAAAACATGAAAACACTGTTAGTCAAGAATTCTACTGTCTCTCAACAATTAGAAACCAAATTGCCAGGTGAAGCCCTTCTCCATATTAATTAGAAAAGTCCGGGAGATGAAAGTGAGACTAGACTGATATAAAATAACTATGAAAGCATAGGTGGTTCCAGTGTCCTTACAAACACTCCGGAAAATTATGCCCTGTGAAACTGTGCAGAAGTCAGTTTGCAAATCAAACACGTGAAATGCTTCTAGATATAAGTCAGATTATATGTATTCTCATATTTATGCACTTAATGAGCATTTATTGAGCACCTATTATGTGCCAGGTTCTATGTACTTTGGATACAATGATGCTATCCTCTAAGAATTTAAAACAAACTTATAAGTGCTGCAATATTAATCATTTAAAATATTGACATATATTGAATGTCTAATTGTATTTCAGGTTATAATTATAACCACTCTTATACTTTTATTTTAATTACAAACGGGAGTTTCATAGAAAAGTGCCATTTGGCCTTATTCACCCAAGTTCAACACTTCTTGATTAAATTTATCCATCAGGTTTTTGAATCCTTAGCAAGCACAATAATTCTCCTAGTGGGAACTGCTTCAATCAAGTGAAGAAGGAGGAGGTACTCTCTAGGAGGAAGCACTCAGTCTCTGTGATGTATTTGCAAATCAATTCCTACTAACGAATAGTGGCTGTATGAAAGACATCAATGGATACATCCAATCTGTCTTCAGGTTGTTTGTGAAGGACCCTGAATAGATGCGGGGATCAAATAAGGTAAAGGGGATCAACTGTATACTAAACAAGTTATTTCAAACGTAGTCTAAACTTCACAATACATGCTTTTAACATGATAGCACAAAATCTTTGTTTTCTTCTCTTCCAAAATTTCTTGACTATTTCACCCAGTGTTATTTCTCTCTGAGAAATCACCCAAAGGCAACGAGGAATACAGGGAACAGAAATGAAAACTGCGTCTCTGATGAGCCTCAAGATGGTCAAACCCCCAAACTGTGACATAAGAGGGAGAATGGCCAAGAGCAGAGTCAAAAGGGGTGTCGGAAGGCATGGGGAGGGAAGGCATCAGAAACCTGAGAGGGCCTCTCGGTGTAAGTCGTGCTTCTGAGGTTCCAGTCCACCCATCCCTATACAACTGGGCAACGGTGGAGACAGAATGTGACCTGTGCTTTACTATAACACAGTTTGCTCAAGTACTTAAAAAACTGGAGTGATTTTTGTCATCCGAAAAACAAGCCATGTTTGTAATTTGCCAAAAAAACACACAAACGAGCAAACAATCCCTATGATCTGGACATTCTTTTTCTTTTTTTTAGATGAACATGCTTACGTAGATCTGGACATTCTTAGCCCATTTCTTAACTAATTCCTAACTCAAAAAGAAAACTAAAACCAAATAGCAGAATGTAGACTATGAGCATGATGAAAGCTTGACAAACCAAAACCTATGGGTTACCCCTAAAGAAGTGCTCAGAAAAGACTGGGTGCAGTGGCTCACACCTGTAATTCCAGCACTTTGGGAGGCCGAGGTAGGTAGATTACAAGGTGAGGAATTCAAGACCAGCCTGGCCAATATGGTGAAACCCTATCTCGACTAAAAATACAAAAATTAGCCAGGCATGGTGGTGGGCGCCTGTAGTCCCAGCTACTCAGGAGGCTGAGGCAGGAGAATCGCTTGAACTCGGGAGGTGGAGGTTGCCGTGAGCCGAGATCGGGCCACTGCACTCTAGCCTGGGTGACAGAGAGAGACTCCATCTCAAAAAAAAAGTGCTTAGAAGAAATTTTAGGGCCTTGAATAACATGTTATATTCGTGCATTTGATCAATGAACAAATACATTGCAAATCTACTCTATGTTAGCCATTTTTCTAGCGGTACGTAAAACAGATCGAAGCGCCTGTGCCTGTGGAGTGTGCATCCTAGTGAGGACAGATAGGCAATAAGGAAATAAATAAGTACTGTATTTACGTAGTAGGTCATGTAATAATAGTGTTTGAGGAAAAAATAAATTAGGAAAGGAACTGAAATGCTCAGGAGCGGAGGAGGAGTGGGTTTGATTAAGGTGGTTAGGAAAGCCTAATTGAGCAGGATGCATCTGAGTAAAGATGTAAATGGGTGAGCCGTGTGTCTCTCTGGGGGAGAGAAGGCTCCCTGCCACGGTAACAAAACGTGCAAAAGCCCTGAGGTAGAGGTAAGATGGTCTGAGGCCCCGGAACTACTTGCTTCTAAAAGAACACTCCATGTTCCTCTCCCATCCATGTACCTTGAGAGTGCCTCTAACTGGTGGCATCTAAACCAGAGCCCTCTGCAGAGATTTGGGGAAATGTAGCTCCTAGGGCATCCATGTCCTGGAATACAGGGGAAAACAGAGAAAATACGCACCCAGCATGGGCTGTAGCTGGAGAGGGCTGTGAAGTCAAAACTTGGCTGTTGTTGTTGTTTTTATTTTAAATGATAAACATTAGAGTGCATTGTTATGCTGATGCTAATGTCTCACTGCGGTGGGAAATTTTTGTTATGCAGGAGAGGGGAGAATTTTCTTGAGGAAAATGCTAGAAAGCACAGGATCTAGTGAAAGAGGAAAGGTTTTTCTAGATAAGAATGGACAGGGAGCATGTTGATTTCTGTGGTGGTGGAAGTTTGCTGTAATTATTCCTTTTGTTTCTTTCCACCAGTGAAATAGAAAGCAAGGTGGTTTGCTGGGAGAGAGGACAGAGAGGACGTTCTGGAGGTGCGAGGAGAGAAGTCATGAACTGATCATGTGGGATATGAGAGTGATTTGGCCAGGAAACGTGACGTGATGGCAGGAAATGGTGAGGGCCCGTTTGGTACTATGAAATTAAAGTGAGGCCAGTAGCACACCGAAGGGTATTTTCCCTGCCACCAGCAGGTGCATGAATGCAGTGCAGAAAGGTGGAAAGTTCCCTGGCGAACTTCAGAGCATCCAGCATCGCTGGCTGTGACAGCACAGGCATTGCGCAGCCGGATGGACTGTGGCAGTAGTACCGAGAACCAGCCAAAGTGCCATTTCTGGGAAAATGGGGTTCATCCAGCTCAGGGCTCTTTCCAGAGGCATGTAACAAAACAGGAGAGTTGTGTAAGTTAACGATGCGTGTAAAGGTATGATCCTGATGGGTTATTCAACTGAGACATGAAGGAGACAGTGAATGCGAGAGTCTGTTGAGGCTGAAGAATCGTAACAGCAGACACACAAGTGCGAGTGAGCTGGGAATATGAGGCTGGGGCGCTAGGAGAGCAGGGTGTTGGAAATGGCAACTGTGGCAGGATTGTTGGGCAGGTCCTAGTAACAACATGAGTCATCGTGATCGTGGTATTACCCTGACAGAGAGTGCTGAGGTGGAGTGGAGGACAGGAGCATTGAAAGGAAGGCGGCCCAGAACTGGTTGGTGGCGGGGGGTGGGGGGGTCAGCAGAGGGGCCATCAGTGTCATCTGAAAGCTCTCCTCTATGGCATTGAAATCAGCAAACATTAAGACAGCAATGGTGTTGTAAAGAATGACAGTGGGCCAGGAGACGCCTCTTTACAGATTGGTGAGAGTATTCTGAAGGGGAAGGGGAGAGGAGCCTGAAGAAAGAAAAGGTGTCGTGTGGTGGGACCTGATTTCAAGAGATTCTAATCTGCTGGGAGGAGTGCAGAAAATATCCCATAAGCCAAAATGCAGAGCACAACCTTGGATCCTATTGCCATACTAACAGGTCTCCCCAGAATCACTTTGATATGTGAATGTCCTTAATTCTCAGCAGGTATGTAATGAATTCTGCTATGTCAAGCCTGGGATTAATGGGATATTAAAATGAAACTATCTTGGTGAAGTCTGTCTTCATTCCAAACAAACACAATGATGGCAGATCCAGCTGCCCCATCAGGGTGGGGATTGCCTGCAGGACAAGCCTGTAGAATAACACTCTTGGGGCAGCTCCTCCTACAGAGTAATAAAGCATACTCAAAGGTCAATTCTACAGTTCCAGAGGTTTTTTTTTTTTTCTTATTGTTGATCATGGGCCTTTTTTTTTTTTTATCAAAGGCACTAATACAGGGGAGAGTATGAACAATAAAATCTGAAAGGTCTCATCTTTGACATTTCATACTTTGATTAATCAATAGAATTGACTACAATGACCTTGTTGGTACTAGAATGTGCCATTTATTCACTCAAAATTTATTTATCAATTCATTTATTTCTTCATTCAAAATGTATTTACAGACTCCCTACTCTGCTAGCCGTGCTTTCAGGGACTAGAGTTATAGAAATAAACAAGACAATATATCTGGTTTTCTGGGGCTTCTGTTACAGTGGGGAAGAAAGGACAACAGATAATCAGCCATGTAGCTTCAGAGAGTAATCATGGAGATGAAGAAAGTAAAGCAGGTGGGAAGACAGGAGCAACGGTGATGCTCTTTCTGATGACGGGTTGCAGGAGGACGCCCCTTGCAAAGAGCTTGGGGAAGAGAAGTCCAGACAGGAGCATGAGGATTCTGGACCTGTCGCCACATAGCCAGTGTGGGCAGAGCTGAGCACAGGATGGACAACCGCTCAGCGATGAGATCTGACCACATGGGACAGATCACAGGAGCTCTACCTCCTAATAAGGAATTCGGAGTTTAATTGTGTGATATGAGAAACCATTGGTGTGTCTGGAGCACAGATCCTATATTTGGAAGCTCACGCTGCCTGCTGCACAGAGAAATACCAAAGGGGACCAAGAGGAGACTTGGGGAGACAGGTCATAGGCTGGGTGGCTGAGTCCTGACTGTGGCCCGGACCTACAAGAGGTAGCTGTATTCTGGAACGACTTCCAAGGCAGATGAGAATCAGGAGCGATTTCTATTTTGAGGGCAGGCAACCTTGCGAAGGATGTTGCCATTCCCAGACTGGGAGGACAGGGTGTGGACCACGAATGCCGAGTCTGGTTGGGTCTTGTGCGGTTTCTGATGCTCTTAAATCACCCAAATGGAGCTGAGGGTGATGGAAAATATGAGTTTGAGGCCTGCACTCAGAAGCCATCAGCTGCAGAGAGAACAGAAGCTATGGTTCTGAGTGAGCTTTCCCAGTGCTTATACAGTGCAAGAGACCAGTGAGTGCTGGACCCTGGGGACACAGACATTCCAACATCATTACTGCCAGCCCAGGAAGCAGGCAGCGAAGAGGTCTGGCCCTGCCCTTTACCGTGAAAACCACATGCCCAGAGCCAGGTTTTTGCCAGGGTGGTGGAAAAGTAATTGCGGTTTCGGACCATGAATTTTAAATCATTATAATTAGGCTCAAACAAATCTTTATTAATCAGAACAGGACCCATTACTATCAACACATTTTTGTCAACGAGAAATAAGCTTATTCTTGTAGCATGCAAGTCAGTGGTTTAGGATTCAAAGGACTCTTGGAAAGCATTTTCTCCATCCTGCTGGTTGTGGAAGCATTTTCCCTGCAAAAAGTTGTTAAGAAGCTTGAAGAAGTGGTAATTCAGCTGGTGAGAGGTCAGGTAATTCAGCTGGTAATGGCTGATGAGGCAGAAATTCGTAGCCCAATTCGACTCTTGAAGGGATGGCTGTGCAATGTGCGCTCAGGCATTGTCATGGAGAATTGGGCCCTTTCTGTGGACCAGTGCCGGCTGCAGGTGCTGCAGTTTTTGGTGCATCTCATGGATTTTCTGAGCATAATTCTCAGATGTAATGGTTTCACTAGGATTCAGAAAGCTGTAGTGGATCAGACCTGCAGCAGACCACCCAACAGTGACCGTGATCTTTTTATTGGTGCAAGCTTAGCTTTGGGAAGTGCTCCGGAGCTTCTTCTCAGCCCAACCACTGAGCTGGTCATTGCAGGCTGTTGTGTAAAATCCATTTTTCATTGCACGTCACGATCCAATAAAAATAATGGTTCATTGTCGCATAGAATAAGAGGAGACAACCCTTTAAAACAATGATTTTTTTTTGCTTGTCAAGCTTTGTTACTTCCAATTTGCTTCTAATGCTGAACAACGGTAGAATGGTTGACGTCGAGTTCTTTGGCAACTTCTCACATAGCTGTAAGAGGATCAGCTTTGACGGTTGCTCTCGATTGGCCGTTGTCAACTTCCAATGGCCGGCCACCACACTCCTCTCTTCAAGGCTCTCGTCCCCTTTGCATAACTTTTTGAACCACCACTGCACTGTACATTCATTAGCAGTTCCTGGGCCAAATGTGTCGTTGATGTTGTGAGTTGCCTCTGCTGCTTTACGACCCACTTTGAACTCGAATAAGAAAATCACTTGAATTTGCTTTTTGTCTAACATTATTTCCATGGTCTAAAATAAACATAAAATAATAGCAAATATGTCATTAGAAAAAAAAAACCCACAAAGTGAGAAATGTGCATTAAAATGCTGTATCACATAAGCACATTTATTTAAGAATGTATCCCCATATCAAATGGCAAATTCCAACAATGCAAAAACCACAGTTACTTTTGCACCAACCTAGTAACCCTAACGTTCCATTCTGTGGGGTTCCTGGTCCTTCTTACAATTTACTCCAAGCCAACTTGTCCATAAATAACTTCCATTAACCTTTATATTATTTCCCACAAGGTTTTGCCAAGGTGAAGATAAGAATTTCTGTTTTTTAATTTAAGCAAAATAAAACAGGATTTGAGGAATGGCAAATTATAATCTTTTTGAGTTTGGAACTCCAAAAAGGAAAATCCAAGGTGTTTTGAGAGACAAAGTAGGAAGTTCTGGGACTCCACAAACTTCAGGCTAAAACTGGATATTGGGTAAAATATTATCTTAGCAGACTACCCAGTTGTTTTATGGGTTTTTTGTTTGTTTGTGTTTTTTAGATGAAGTCTTACTCTGTCACCCAGGCTGGAGTACAATGGTGTGATCTCAGCTCACTGCAACATCTGCCTCCCAGATTCAAGTGATTTTCCTGCCTCAGCCTCCTGAGTAGCTGGGACTACAGGCGCATGCCACCACACCCAGCTAATTTTTGTATTTTTAGTAAAGACAGGGTTTCACTATGTTGGCCAGGCTGGTCTTGAACTCCTGACCTTGTGATCCTCCCGCCTTGGCCTCCCAAAGAACTGGGATTACAGGCATGAGCCACTGCGCCCAGCCTAGCTAGTATTTTTTACATATTCAATGTGTGAAATGTAGAACAGGGCTTGCTTGGTGTGTAGTCAGCAAAATGCCCTGTGCTAAGGTAGCTACTTACCTCTCCCACTTTACAGATGAGAAACAGGCACAGAGAGCTCATGTAGATTGTCCCTGTTGATCTGGCTAAATGAAGGGGTGGAGGGGTGGAGGGGTGCAGGGGGTGGAGGGGTGGAGAGCTGTCTATGTGCAGAGTCCCCATCCCACCTTAGCTGGTCAGGTGTTTGTGCCTCATGAAGGAAGGGAGATGTGGCCCGCTCCTTCCACACTAAAACACTACACGATGCCCACCTAACAGGACCACAAGTCATTCCAACTCACTCACAACACTTTAGAAGATAGAGACAATACATTCAACCCTGACACATTTGGGAGGTAGGCTGGGGCTCGCCTGGGCCACAAACACAGTGACATTCTCAGCTCAGAAAAGAAAGTTGGTGGTGTTCCAGAATCTTGACCTTGTTGGCATTTTTGCCCTCTAAACAGAACAGTGAGTATGAAGTCTTGAGAGATTGAGGCCCCTAGACGAAGTTTGTGCTTGCTGTCAGTACAATCATTGCTCAAACCTAGAGAGGTCTCCTCTCCTCCTGGGAGACATTCAGCTAATGCCCTTGGGCCCAGTTTTTTTTTTTTTTCTTTTTGAAATGGGGTTTCACTCTTGTTGCCCAGGCTGGAGTGCAGTGGTACCATGTCGGCTCACTACAACCTCCGACTCTCAGGTTCAAGTGATTCTCCTGCCTCAGCCTCCCAGGTAGGTGGGATTACAGGTGTGAACCACCACGCCCAGCCTCGGCCCAGTTCCACATGGACACCCCCATAGCTCCACCAAGCAGGAACTGCACCACCCCAGCACCTGTGAGCAGCCTCAGGGCGACCTGAAAGTGGCCGTGCCAAGAGGGTGTCCTGCTAGACAAGGGAGGAGGCAATCCCTATACCAGCCTGGGGGAAGGCAAGGGCTGGAAGTGACAGAGGCAAGTCGGTGTAAGGGGCTGGGAAGGTATTAAGCAGCACAAAGGACCTGGAAGACCTGCAATCAGCAACGCAACTCCCAGTCACCCGCATGACTGCTCAGTGTGTGGAAGGCTCATTTCCCCAGTGCCAGGGATGGCCTTTGCATCTGGAACATCAGAGAACCTCAAGTGCAACATCTCTTGTCAATTTCACAGCACAGATCTCTTGAAAATACTTAGTTCCAATTCTGCTCAGCAATAAAGGAAATGCTAGGAGCTGGGCAGGAACCCAAGGTCAGTATGACCTTATTCTTCCACGACAATAACTTCACTGGAACACTTTCTAAACAAATGCCCTAGATAGAACTATATAGGTTTTTTCCTAGTGAAATTTGCTGAAACAGATCTATCCTTCATATTAAAGTAGGGTTTCCCAAAATGTTTGCTATGTTACACAGACAAATATTATACCCTAAGAACTGTGTATTTATTTTAGAGCATATTGTAAACAATAGAATTGGTATAGCAAACCTATGCGTTCAGTAGTAATATCAAGTTAACTTTATAAGATTATTGAGGAAGAATCTATTTCAAGTGAAATAGGCTGAGGATAAAGTTGGTATGCCGGCATGGCAAATGTTTGACTCCGTAGTAGCTGCCATCAAGTCCAAAAGCAAAATCTTTTCTACGTCAGCTCCAGAGCACTGCCTTTTAAAAGAGAGACATCTGATTCTACATACATTCAATTGGAACAAATTACAGTTAATCAATACAGCATTTATTAAGTGACCATTCCGAGGCTGGAGAAAAACTCACGGCTAAAGACTATTTGGAAACATGTCAAATTCTCATAATGTCTTTTTCTTTTCTTTTTCTTGAAACAGATCTCTCTCTGTTGCCCAGGCAGCAGGAGTAGAATGGTGCTATCACAGCTCGCTGCAGCCTCGACCTCCTGGCCTCAAGTGATCCTCCTGCCTCAGCCTCCTAAGTAGCTGAGACTACAGGTAAGCAGCACCACACCCAGCTAATTTTCTTCCATTTTTTGTAGAGTTGGGGATATCACCATATTGCCCAGGCTGGTCTCAAACTCCTGGACCCAAATGATCCTCCCACCTCAGCCTTCCAAAATGCTGGTATTACAGGAATGAGCCACCATGCCTGGCCTCCCGTAAGTTCTTTAAATCCATTTGGGGCAGGCTTTTCTCCCTACTCCATCCCTGAGAAATGAGACTGTGGGTCAATCCACCGTTAGCATTGCAGGAAACAATGGGGACCTCTGGGATCCAAGGAGGGTCCCAAGAGGGAACTCTGTGTCTGGTGAGTCCATACTCTGCTGTGAGGAGGACCAGGACCGCAAGTGAGGTCAGCTGGCAACCCAGAGCTTTCTAGAATGTGACAGAGCAAAGCCCTGCATAAACAGAGGGCCAGGAAAAGTACAGAAATTTGAAATGTTTTCTGAGCACAAAAGATCCCCAATTTTCCACGTTCCATAAAACTCAAAAACGTGAAAACAGTGATGGTATGCTTTGCAAGTGCAGACAACTAAACCCAGCTATGCTGGATAAAAAGATATAACCGTGCCCAGCATACTGGAGGGAATGACGGCTGAAACCCTGTTCCTGGATCAGATCTCATTGGTATCTGTGGTAGGCAGGATCCTAAGGTGGCCCCGGAGGCCCCCACCCCTGGTGTGCTTGCCTGGGAAATCTCCCTTAACACAGGTGCCCTGGGGACATGAAAGCACATCATTCCTGTGACCATGGTGGGCAAACGGGAGAGGGTCCTGGCTGGGTTTGATCCAATTATGTGAGGTCTTTAAAAGCACAGAATTTCCCCCAGCTGACTGCACAGGAGAAAGCCAGAGAGAGGCACTCCTGCTGGACTGGATAAAGGAGCAACAAGCAATGTTATAAACTGCCCGTGGGGGGGCTCTAGGAGTGGAGAGTCCCCCTGGGCCACAGCTGTCAAGGGAGCAGAGATCTGCTACCTCACAATTTCAGCCAGTGACACACTAAGCAAAGGACCCAGGTGACCTGGATTCTCAGTGGAACTGTGAAATGATACATTTTTGTTGTTTTATGCCATTGAGCTTGTAGCATTTTGCGACCATAGTGACCATGTCCTTTCGTCCACGTTCACCCCTGAAATGGAGCCCATGTGTGCGCCCGAGTTCCATCTTACCCTAAGGAAGTGTTAAGCAAAGGGACTCCACACTTTGCCTTTAAGGCATTTCTACAATCACGGGAAGATCTACCAATCATTTTCATGGACCCACCAAATTGACTTTGGCAAAACACCTCTGTGCCCTGCCCGTCTACAAGTAAGGTGATGATGACTTTCTCTGTGTTTGGATGTTGCTGAGTTTCAGTTTTTTTTAAAGCCAGATTTTTGAAACAACAGCACATTTGGTCCTGGAGTGTTTCTGCCGACAGCACGACTGCGTGTCCCCAAGCACCCGCTTTGCAGGTTCTGGGCACGATGGTCCCAGCAGGAGAGCTGAGAGCTGCCCCACGTACACAGCTGGCTGGAAGCCAGGTCGTCTGGGTTGTCATCGCTGACACAGTGCAATCCAAAGCAGGGTGTGTGTTTGTTTGCAGGGGCTGCTTTCTCTTCCTTTACACAGACCCTGTGAACACGGGCACTTTCTCAGGATGCACCCTTCCTTGGCCATGGGTGTTTGGGTGGGCCATCCCCCGGGCTGCACACTCCCAGAGGGCTTGAGATCGCATACTGTTCTTCTTTTCAGTCCTTGCTGCTATGTTGTGGGCTTCTTACCCTATTGTCCCTTGTCCATCATTCTGCAGATTTGGGATTTGCTTTACCCGGAATGAAACTGTTATTTATTTTTCTCCACAACCTCTGTCACAAGCCAATAATGACTGATTCAAGTGTGAAAATGCCAGGGAAAAAACAGATTCTTATAACTCCCTCTATCCACATGCATCCACATGGGGTGCTGCCTCTCTGGGCTCCTGTTTCAGAAAGCAAGTCCCCTATCTGTCCCCCAATCTCTCAGTGAGCTTGCTGTCTCTCATGCTCCTCAGAGTCCCAGAACAGACGCACAACCACTTTCCCCACTTGGTGCTTGATTACTACAAAATTGCTGCAGGAGTGTAGAAAATGAGACCAGAAGAAGGTGAAGAGGAGCCTGGGGTCCCAGCAGCCATGCGTCTCCCCCCTGGAGCTCCCGACATGCCTTCTGCATACACAACTTCATCCAGAACCATTGCACAGGGACCAGCCTGCGTTCTCCACCTGTGTCAGATGTCTTCTCTGTCCATTCAGACTGCTATGACAAAATGCCATAACCTCAGTGGGTGGCTTATAAACAACAGAAGTTTATTCCTCACAGTTTTGAAGGCTGAAAGTTCAAGATCAAAGTGCCAGCAGGTCCAGTGTCTGAGAAGGGCCCACTTTCTGGTTCATAGATAGACATCTTTTTGTGTCCCCACATAGCAGAAAAGGTGAGCGGTCTCTCTTAGGCCTCTTATGTATAAGGGTGCAAATCCCATTCATGAGGCTTCTACTCTGATGACCTAATCACCTTCCTAAGACCCCACCTTCTTGTACCCTCACCTTAGGGGTCAGGATTTCAACCTGTGAATTTTGGGTCAACACAAACATTTAGACCATAGCAGGTATCCTTTCCTTCCAGAGCAGCTGTCCCAAGCAGCCCTGAGAGCAGGGCCCAGCTGCTGATACTGGGGGGTGCTCTCCATTCTGTCCTCTGACTCACAGATGTCTCCCCTTCATTGATTAGTGTCCCTGGGCATTAACCATTTGCTTTCTTCTGTCCTCAGAGGGGCTGGTGCTTACACTGTAGAAAGAAACAGGCCCTCTGTTCTAGAATGGCACAGCCACGTGGTGATCCCCTCCTTTCCTGGGTGATACGGTTTGGCTGTGTCCCCACCTAATCTCATCTTGAATTGTAGCTCCCATAACCCCCACTTGTAGTGGGAGGGACCGGGTAGAAAGTAATTGAAACATGGGGGTGGGTTTTCCCATGCTGTTCTCATGATAGTGAATAAGTCTCCTGAGATCTGATGGTTTTATAAAGGGCAGCTCCCCTGCACATGCTCTCTTGCCTGCTGCCATGTAAGAAGTGCCTTTCTCCTCCTTTGCCTTCCACCATGATTGTGAGGCCTCCCCAGCCATGTGAACTGTGAATCCATTAAACCTCATTTTCTTTATAAGTTACCCAGTCTCAGATATGTCTTTATTAGCAATGTGAAAACAAACCAGTACACTGGGCTTTCCCCTTCCCAATAGTGCCTCTGTGGGGAAAGCTGCGGTATTTGTGTTTTTTTAAGGCTCTTTCAAAGAGGCCACTGAGGGTGTTTCTCCAATCCCATTTAGGAAGCCATTGCACTCATTTCAGTTGATCACAGGCTATTCAGGTTTTCATATCTCTATAAATATCCGTGTATTTATTTTATCTTTTTTCATATGAGCACAGAAGAGGACGGATCACACAAGTGTGACAACAGAGAGTGAGCTGACTTTCTCTGGAGAAAGAGATCAATTTTCCAATTTAAGCTGGTCCAGGTAGACCAGCAGATAAAGGAAATAGCCAAAAGAAATCTATAACTAGGAGCAGTTGCAGACAGAAGTTTGATGTCTTATCATTTCTCTCAGCTACATTCACACTCAGAGAGAACTGCTGTGTCCAACATAGTCATTGCAGGAAAAATAAAAAAAGCAATCAAGGTTTTCCATATTGTCTACAATGGCTGCAATCTGTAGACTCTGGTTAGCAAATTTATGACCAGAGTTCTATTTCATTTCTTTCTTCATTTAGAAATTGGTATTTGGTTAAATGAAATCTCCACGTTTTACTCAAACCCTGCTTGTCTAATTTTCACAAGAATCTAGAAATGCACATTGCTGTGTCTTGGCAGAGCCCAACTCCATCTTTATTTATCTTAAGAGTAGCAGTTCTCCAGACACAAAATATTTTATTCTTTAAAAAACAACCCAGATAATACTGACTGGGTGCTTAGGAGTGGGGCAGGTTTTCTACTGAGGGCTCCAAAAACATGACTCGTAATAATCCTAGGATAGGCAAAAGTGCATTCCCATATTACAGATGAGGAAACTGAGGCTCAGGAAGAGGAAGCGGTGTGCTTGGCTCTCACGGCAGGTCTGCATGCTTTAGAGGAGAACCGCAGCACAAGGATGGCCACACGCTGCTGCTGTCAGCTTACCGCCCAGCTCCCACAGACAGGCTGTCACCAAGAGCCACCTCCTTCACATACCACTGTCCCTGGTGGTGTGTAAACAGTCGGCACCACTTTCACAGCCCCACATCCACACTCAGCAAAGATTGCTCTTCAAACTTAGGCTCTCCCGTCCTGTTCTGTGCGTGTGCTTCTAATTACTCGGTTGTCTCCCTAGTGAGCTAGCTCTGCAGGAAGGGATGAAAGGACCCGTGTTTGGAGCCTTCACAAAAGACAGAGAAGGAACTGGCTTTCTCTGGAGAAAGACATCAATTTTCCAATTCAAACTGTATAAGATGCAGCTGGAAGCACCGGGCGCAGAGGAGCCCAGCACAAGCCATCATCTCTCAGGGGATGGAGCGACCCTCTCAGCTCCCTTTCCCAGACACTTCATGTCTCCTGCCCCTACAGCCCCCCACCTTCTGTAGGGTGAGTAGAGGGTTAGTGTGTCAGGGGAAGGGAAGAAGAGACAGGTTTAGTCACACTCCCATGAGGGGTCCCCCTGGCAGGGTCAAGGTGGCTGGGAGACGAGAACCCCACCTGCTGCCTCCTCGGCAACGGCAGACCTGGGACTTTCCTAGAATGCTACTTTCCTGCTCACCCCAGCCCATTCTTGATGTTGTGGTGCTCAGGTTATGGGACCCACAGACTGCCTGGGAGCCCCCCAGACTGTGTTGGCCCCTTTCCCCCTATGCAAGACCCTAGGTAGAAATGCAGGTGGAAAAGTGATGCCTCCGTTCTTGTGCAAATGTTTTCACACGCCGAAAAGTTGGAAGACAACAAACACTGCAACGTGTCACATGGATCCAGCACTTCGAGTCACATTGCAATTTCTTTACCTCCCCTCCTCCCCCCGCTTTCTCTCCTGAAACTGGTTGGAAGTTAGTTACAGACATCAAAACAACTCACCCCTACCTTCCTTAGCAGGCATTTCCTACGAATAAAGACATAGCTACTGTATGAGGGTTCTCCAGAGAAACAGACCAATAGGATGCATGTGTATGTCTATATTTAGAGAGAGAGAGAGTGATTTACTTTTAAGGAATGAGTTCCTATGATTGCGGGGCCTGGCAGGAGGGCCTGCCAGGGGGCCTCATAGGTTCCAGCAGGCTGGAAATGTAAGTGAGTCGATTTTGCCGTCTTGAAGCTGATATCTGCAGGGAAGGCTGCCAGACCGAAAACTCAGGCAAGATTTCTATGTTGCATCCTTAAGGCAGAATTCTTTCTCCTTTGAGAAACCTCAGTCTTTGCTTGGAAGGCCTTCAACGGATTGGATAAGGCCCACCCTCATTAAGGAAGGTCATCTTCTTTGCTCACAATCTCTGCTTTAAATGTTAATCACACCTAGAAAACACCTTCACTGCAACATGTAGGCTCAGGCTGACCAAACAGCTGAGCACCATAGCCTAGCCAAGGTGACACATACAATTAGCCATCACAATCACATTACCGTTAAGAGTGGTGTTATTTCAATAATAACCTAAAGTTTATGGTTCAATACATCTTACAAACAAGGCAGAGAATGTCACCCTTTGTGTAAAAAAGGGAAAATAAAGAGAATGGTATTGCATTTGCTTGCATTTGCATATGGAGAGTCGGGAAGGAGTCACACAGAGGTCATGGAAGTGGGAACCTGGCAGAGGAGGGCACCAGACAGGCAGCTCCAAGGGGGGAACCACTCACCCGGCACTTGCTTTGACTTACGAGCCACATGAGTGGTTCCTGTTGAATAAAAGGCAAAATATCAAAAGGGGTTGAATTCTAAGTAAATCCCTAGATAAAACAACAATAGAACAAACTTTTGTTAGAACTGCTGCCCCAGGGAAACCAGCACGCCTTATTTCTAGGTCTGCCCACCTAACGATTCAAATCTAAACTACGGAAGATGAACAAAACTAAAGTTAAAAAGCATACAAAATATTGGGAGTTGAGGTTTTCACCAATCCTTAGGGAGTGAGGGGAGCATCCAGGAATCACTCACACTTTGAGCTCTGGAGGTCCTGGGGCCCAGCCAGGCCTGTGAGAGAGAACTGAGCAGCAGCTGCAGCCTGGGGAATCTGCATCCATTTTCTTTTTCCTTTCCTTTCCTTTCCTTTCCTTTTTTTTTTTTTTTGAGACAGAGTCTTGCTCTACCCAGGCTGGAGTGCAGTCGCACAATCTTGGCTCACTGCAACCTCTGCCTCCTGGGTTCAAGCGATTCTCCCGCCTCAGTCTCCGGAGTAGCTGGCATTACAGATGTGCACCACCACACCCAGCTAATTTTTGTATTTTTAGTAGAGACGGGGTTTCACCATGTTGGTGAGGCTGGTCTGGAACTCCAGACCCCCAGTGGTCCACCCGCCTCGGCCTTCTGCCTCTGTTTTCACACCCTGGTCTCCGGCCTGTGACGGGACTGTGGTTGTTTTAAGAACTGGGATAGTGAACACAGAAACCGCGTGCCACCCGACTCCGCGGCACTGAGCGAGTGCCTGCATTTATCCAAAGGGGCCCTTTTGATTTTACTGTTCCATGACTTTTCCTTCATCCACAGAACATCTACGTGTAGGGTGATCTTTCCACACCAATATTATAACGGGGAACTTTCCAGATGACTAATAACTCAAGGCACGTTTCTCAAGATGTGCTTTACATTTCACTCTAAAAGTGTGCACTGCGGGAAGGATATTCAATTCAGTTCCAGTTATTACTGCGGCATAGCAGGCACACAACTTAGTGGTACAAAATAGCCCATGCTCACAGATTCTGTGGAGCAAAGACAGTGTTGGGAGCGGTTATGAGGGACGTGACCTCTGCTCCATGATTCTTGGGCCTCAGCTGGGAAGATGCCAATGGCTGGGGCTGGAATTATCTAGAAGCTTCTCTCCTGCATGAGGCTGGGCTCCTTGGGACTGTCTACCAGATAACCTGCATGTGGCCTTTCCCATGCCTCCAGCTCCTCACAGCATGACCCAGACAGAAAGCTTCCAAAGACTATGATTTCCAGGCCCCTAGGCAGAAGCTACATGGCCTTCTTTGACCTGGGGAGACATGTGTCATTACAACTAGGCCAGATCTAAGGGAAAGGATTTAGTCTCCTCTTGTGGGAAGGGAAGGGGTGGGAAGGGGATGGGAGGGGAGAAGAGGAGAGGGGAGGGGATGGGAGGGAAGAGGAAGAAAGGTCCATATTGTAGAAGAACTCATGAGATGGGAGATGTTGATGTTGGCTTTGAAAAATGCAAGCTTCCTCAGAATCAGACCATGGTGACGTAGGAAGGGACTTAGGGACTTAGGACCCTGCCTTCCTCCTTCCACACATTCTGAGGCTCTGAGTAGGAGCTGGAACCTGGGTTTCCAGAACCCCCAACCCCACCCCACCAGAGCTGCTTCTATCAGGCCACACACAGTTCCCATTTACATTTCAAAGAAAAATTGTTTTGTGTTTCTCTTCACGTGTTTTATTATTTTTTTCTTTTTGCCTTCTGTGTTCTTTAGATCAAATGAAGAAAGCCCATTTATTATTTATTCCAGGTATGTCCTAGATGCATACAATTTCTTCCCAGTGATTATATAAGATAAAAATAAAGATTAAGTTTTATCTTTTCAATGAGAGTCCAACAAGCATGCTGGCTTTTAACAGAGTGGTTAGTGCCATACCTTGCATTGTTTCTGCAGTCTCCTTACTCTCCTTTATCGTGGGTGCATTCAGTGAATCCACCTGACCCTGATTAACCGGGCTGTGTAAAGAAAGGCCCCTCACATGGGGTCAGACGTTGGAAGATATGCAGTGTTTTAACATTAAGTGTGGAGGCAGGGAAACAATGGGGAATTCTCTTAGAGTAATGATCCATTTTAGGCCACTTTTCACCATTGAACTGCATGAGTTGAGATATAGGCTGCATGACTATAACAAAGACCTAAAAATACAGTGGCAGAAATACATTTGTTTCCCTCAAATACAAGATGACAAAGACAAATAGCCTGGGCCAGTGTGACCACTCTGCCACTTTCAACACATGATTTCCATTTCTGGGTTCCAGGCAGCTACTTTAATTTCCTAGGTTGGGAGATCAGTGAGAGGAAGTAGTGGACATTTCCCTTTTCTCCTAAGGCACACATCACTGCCTTCTTTGTCTCATTGGCCCGAACTTGGACACATGGACATATCTAGCAGCAAAGCAGTCTGGGAAATGCAGTCTGTAGATGAAATTAAAATTCTGAGGGTTTCTATTCCCCAAAGGAAGAAAAGATGAATGGATGTTGGGAGCAGTTGGCTATCTCTGTCCTACACTAATACATTTCTCTTCTTGGTTTCCCATGAAGAAGCAGAGATCATGGGAATTGCCATGGGGTAACACTTATTATGGACCAGGGATAGAGGTTGCCACAGCAACCACAGTACTGGCTGGTGCCACTCACAATGCTATGTTTTCTTCTCCACCCTTTACACAAATGACATCTCTAAACAAGCAAGTTTGTAAGAAACAAATGCTGAGGACTGAATGTCCACTGTTTCTTGGTCATTGGTTCTTTCTAATATTCTGTTAGTCTTTAGAGCCAGATACACCTGGGTTCAAATCCCAGCTCTGCCAGTAGTTATGTGGGGGCCTCGGTTTCTTCACCTAAAATTAGATACCCTATTATTTGCTGCCTAGGGTTAATGTGCAAATTGAATGAAAGAATCTAAGTGAAGCACAGTGCCTGGCACATAATAGAAACTCAAAAAGGGTCCTAAGCATTACCATTTCCAGAAAGGACCTACTCTATAAGAGCCTGGTTTGCCAGTGTGATCAACAGACTTGTGTCAAGTGTGGTGAAGGAGACCCTCGGGACCTCCAGAAGCCTCCTATGCTGACTCTCCAGTGCTTACTGGGTCCACCTCTAGGGCCAGCCTCACCCACCACATTGGCTTGAGGTTGACTGGGAAAGTCTGAGTCAATCCATTCTTCCAGTTCTGGTCCCCAAAGAGCGTACAGACTTCCCACCAAGCCCTATCTCACTTGACTTTGGCCTTCCTGGCTTAGGCGGAGCCTCTTGGGAACATAGCAGCCAGCACCTGGCTTCCACATGCAGTTAAATACCCAGAAATGAACCGGGGGACGTCAGAACGCCTTCTCTCTGTGAGCCATGTGGTGACATGCTTGACTATTGCGATGTTGGCTAGACATTCTGGCTTTGTAGGAGTCTGGGATTTGGGGGTTATCTTCTTCAGATCCACATGGCCCTAGTTTAGAATCTGGGATCCCCAGCCGGGATTCCCATCTTTTGGAAACACCTCAGCCAGCCTAAGGCATCTGCTCCAAGGGTCTCCATGACAACCCTAAAGAGCCTGCAGTGAGCAGCCAGCAGAGTGCCAGCCAGGAGGCCCATCCCACTAATTGGATAATGTACAAGAAAGAGCTGATCAGACCTGGCACCTGAATCAAAGGGTGAACTCACCAGACATGAATCATGCCAGCCTGTTAAGTAAGTACAAGCGTTTTTATTCCTGGCCATAGGAGCAGCCTTGCTTGTAATTAGCCATCATCCCTAATGTCTGTCTAATGCCCATAACACCCCCGAGAGGAGTTTTGTCATTCTTATTTTGAAAATGAGTAAGAGACGGAACTTAATCAGAACTCAAGGATTCTTGTCTCTTGGGCTATTTAAGTTGGAGTGAATGTTTGTTTTTTACTGACCAGCATAATGTCAACATTGCCTTTAAAAACCAAGGAACAGAAGAACAAAAGGAAAAAAGGAAGAAAGGAGAAAGGGAGAAGGAAAAAAGGAAAGAGAAAATGGT
The DNA here is from genome assembly GCA_963573385.1 of Cacajao melanocephalus. Classification (NCBI taxonomy): domain Eukaryota; kingdom Metazoa; phylum Chordata; class Mammalia; order Primates; family Pitheciidae; genus Cacajao; species Cacajao melanocephalus. Next base: position 107,522 of record CAUYLG010066286.1, read on the forward strand.
GATTAGATGGTGTGGTGTGGAATCAACAGAAGGTTACCAAGTGTGTATGATTTCACAGATGTAAATACCATGACTACCACTGTTACCTACTCCTGTCACATCTGCAGAAGCTAAGACAAGAATGTGAGAAAAAGCAATGACAGTTCTAAAGGATGATTGGCAACTTGATTCCCCATCCCCCCAGGGTTCCCATTTTCCTAATTTCCACTCAGACCAGTTACAACTTCAGCATGTCCCACACATAGAAATCAAAGGGCCAGGCCTCCGCACCAGGCTACACCCAGCACAGCCGGCCTTCCTTCCTGCTTCATTGCAGAAGGCTTGCATTTGCCTCCAAGGATGTCCTGGGCTCCAGAAACCAACCGTTCCAGCCTTTGGACTTTTTCAGCTACAAAATATGGATCAAGTATGAACTAGTAACAACCCATTAAAACATATGTGTATGGTTTGTAAAGATAATGTATTTTAAAGGGAAGACAAAGACTTAGCACTGAGTAAAAGTTAAATATTGTTGTTTGATTCAGTCTAAAAATAGAAAAACAGAAAGTGGTGTCTGATAGTTTATGGGCATGAAGGAAATCAAGTTTGGGCAAAACAATCTTCAGCAAAATTTTACAGCTGATTCACAGATCCTTACAAGGCAGAGGCTGTTAATATTAGGGAGATGAGGCAGCACTATGAATTGTGCTATTACGTACCTGGTGAAATTTTAGGAAGGTGAATACGTGAAAGTGGACCATTGAGCCTGAGCTTTGCATGAAGAGATACCACCACTCTGAATCCCAGGAGGGCGGGTGTCCTGATCCTGGCTTTATTATGGCATGACACACACATCCCTCAACACTTGAATCACTTTGTTGGCCTGCTGATGTCCACAGGCAGCCACATGTGACCGCCTCAGAGCCCAGTGGAGAAACGCCTGCAGCTTTGGGAAGGACTTGCTGCAGCCTGCTCCCGCCCCAGCCAGCCTCCTTCCTTCCAGCCCCATTGTTCTCGACACATAAGAGGCCTGGCAAGTCTCAACCGGGGTTTAGAGCGGCATCCCTTATCCTACAAATACAGAGACATTTTTCTCTAGTAGCTAAGAAAGGCCTAGCACTGCATTACAAGAGTTCATTCATGTAAACAGTAAACGCTAGAAATTGAATTATGCTTAGATGCTTTCTTGGGGGATTCTGTTATTTGTCTGATTGTCCCCATATATTTTGATGGGAAAGATGGTCCTATGTTCACTCAGAACTAGACAAAATAACAATAGCTGTCATGTATTAAGTACCTGCTATGGGACAGGTGGCTTATATGCATTTTTTATTCAATCGTGTGGTTACTTTAGTCAGCAAAGAATGGAATAGAATGTTCTTGTTTGTATTTTACAGACCAGGACACTGAAGTGGTGAATAATTAATAATTTCACAGCTAATAAATGAGATCCAAATACCACCCTTTCTGACCCTGAGACACCCTCCCTGGCACTCAGCTGCTGTCTGCCCAGCCGGGGATAACCCACAAGCCCTTCCCCGTCCCTTGCTGGGCAGCTCTTGCTACAGTCCTCACCTCCTCTGTCAAAAGAATTGGGTCTTCCAGCATTTCTCCAAAATGCTTCACTTTGTCATTCAAACCAAGAGCGGTAAGAGCTTAGTGCACGAAGAATAGTCAAAATGTTATTCTGTAGGCACAGGAAAAAAAGTCTTGTGAGGGGATTTTGAAGAAATAGTTACATCCATTTTTTTTTAAAGTACTGTAAAAAATATCCTGCGAATTCAAATACTTAAAAGATCCATCTAAACTCACAGCAGTGTTTAGGGAAACTTCTCTAATGAATTGAAAAGGATGACCTGGAATTTAGTACTTCACTGAGTTTATATGCAGCTGTATCGATGCTGCATTTTCCCTGAAATGGCTCATCACATCGGCTACATGTTATTGTGCGTGCTTATTCACCTACATGAACACTCACTTTCACAGAAGCCTCACTTCATGTGAACCCAGTGTCTCCTGTGTAAATAAATACCCCCAAAGAACAGCCATAAGGAAACGCAGCCTCTAACTGACCAGCACTTCATCTTTTCTGGCTGCCTAGTGGAAAGGGAAAGACAGCAAAAGTGGCACGCTCTTAAAGAAAAAGACCCCAAAGGGTGCAAGGTCCAAAGCTTTTCTGGAGGCCAACAGCTTGTATGTTTGAAGAAGTGACAGAGAAGAGAAACACTGCAAGAGGCTCTTCAGTTCCGCACACCCAGTGGCGTGAGAAGTGCTGGGGGGACCCGTCGGGCTCTGCAGGGGACACAGCCCTCCAGGAGTCAGCACAAGTCGATGGGGCGTTTCTCTGCACTGGACTTCCTCTAAGCCTCTTGCCCGTTTGGGCACTGATCTCATCCCCTTCACATTATGAGGCCATTACTAACACTCACCACTGAAAAGTGAGGAAACTGAGGTACAGTCAGGTGACCTGCCCCAGGGCTGGCAGAGCAGGTGGGGGACAGCCCAGGATACCTCCATCTTATGACAATGCTTCAAGAAGATAGGCACGGAAAATGCAGAATTATCTGCAGGAATATATCAGTCTTGCTCTTTTAAATGATTCCATCTCCTAAAATAGAGCTACAGAAGCTGCAGGTTAGGTTGGGTGCAGTGGTTCATGCCTGTTATCCTAGCAGTTTGGGAGGTCGAGGTGGGCAAATGGCTTGAGTCCAGGAGTTCGAGACCAGCCTGGCCAACATGGCGAAACTCCAGCTCTACAAAAACACAAAAATCAGCCAGATGTGTTGGTGTGTGCCTGTAAACCCAGCTACTCAGGAGGCTGAGATGGAAGGATGGCTTGAGCCCAGGAGGCAGAGGTTGCAGTGAGCCAAGATCATGCCACCACACTCCAGCCTGGGCAACAAAGCAAGACTGTCAAAAAAAGAAAGAAGGGAAAAAGGAAGTAGCAGGTTAGATGATAGTTCATTTGTGCTCATTTCAAACTGCAATGGCCTACAAAAAAAGCACAGCCCAGTGACACGAGAGTGCTGGTTATCTCTCTCTCCTCCACCGTCACCGCACCACGCGGTCACACGGGTGGACCACTACCTTCCTGGCGTGGGCTGCCCAGATCGCAGGCACAGCAGCCAAAGGACACAGAGAACAAACCTCTAAAGCAATGACAAGCCTCGCTTCCCTCCCTCCTTCCTTGTTACCTTTTCTACTTATTTGTTTCTTCTGCCTTAAACAGGAGTCTGACCAACTCTGCCACAAAACAAACGACCTTTATGATGCCTTAAAAGTCGGTTGCTAGGTTCAGCAGTCTAAGGGACAAGCATAGAATGTGTTTTCTTGAATGAGAAAACAAGAGTTCGCAAGAGCTAATGGTGGGGCCCTTTTTCCCCTTTCTTTCTCCTCCAGACACAGGAGAAGAGGAGGAAGATAAACAGCAGAGCCCTATAAATGCCCTGGGGCTCATGACTAGTCTAAACCATTCTGGGCCTGAATCAAAGGCCGCCAGAGAGGCTGACAGACAGCAGGCCCCACTGTGGGCCAGTGCCTTCCGTCACTTTCCTCATCCGGAGGGTGAAGAGCTGGCTGAGAAGGGGCCCAAAGAGACAATTACACAATGGCTGCCCCACAGTGTGGATATATGTGCACTCTAACTGAGCTGATCAAATCAACTCTGAGAATGCAGCTAGGTTTTTAAAAGTGCTTAAATCGAGTTAATGGGTTATTAAATATTGGTTTTCAAAGGAATCAGTATTTATGGTTTTGTCTCATATCCAGATTCACGTAGGCAGGCTCAGGATTTGAAGAGCTCAGAGGGCGTTCACATCGGATGTTGTAAAGGGCAACAGGGTGGGAATAGGATTCCGCATCCTCTGAGGAGTGATGGAAGAAATGCTACAGCAAGCAGCTGTCCTCACCTTTGGCCCTGCTGCAGTCACTGTGAGGCTGTGAGGTTCCACACACCTGGCTGTACCCAGACCCACTCAGCCCGCAGATCCAAGACAGTTGGCACCCCAGCACCCGTGTTCTTAATCCCCAAGGGTGGTACTGCCTCACAAGGCTGGAGACCACCGCCCAGAACAGCTGGCAGGGGGGCATCCTGGTGTCCTATCTTACAGGTACAAGCATAGCTAAGAGCCCTGGCCACACCTGCCATTCAGGCAGAAAGGCCTTGCTACCAGGAATCAGAAATCAAGTTCTTTTGTAGTTAGAAAAGAAAAGAAAAAGCAGAAGTAACATCACCAACAAGGCTAGTTTCTCTCCACCCGTGGCAACTGTAAAACTCTCACCAGAAAAAACTGACAGCCAGAAACCTTTTTACCCCTTTTGTTTCATGATCAGTAGAAAGCTTATGACCCACAGGATAAAAACTGGAACCAGTAGCAGAAAGGGAGCTGGGCTGCTCTCCTAGCTCCAGAGGGGCAGAGCAGGACACAGAGCCTCACACGGGCACTGCAACTCCCTCTGGCCAGAGGGCTTGTCTCTGGGCAATGGGGACCCCCATTAGCTGAACACACGTAGGCCACTTGTCTGAGCACAGGGGTAGCTAGACTTCAAAAAGTCTCATAAGCAAATGGAAATTATAAGGGTGAGAAATGAGAAAGGAAGAATCACATGTCACACAACTGCTATAGAAATGCCAAGCAGGTCATCTGCCTAAGCTTGTGGCACATTTTTCAGCATGTGGGCACACACTACATTATACTGACATAGCACTTTTTCAAGGAGGTGTCATCAAATGAGTCCCCACAAGGTTTTGATGAGCTGTGTAAGGACCAAGACTTGCCTTTTTTTTTAAGTAAAAGTAAAAATGAGAACACGCAGGAGCGCAGAACCCCTGCTGAATTTGTATCCTCTGGCCTCCACCTGTCTTCTTTCCTTCACGGTTTCAGGCCAGCCCCTGGGGAAGGAGATGGAGTCTTCCCATAGAGCAGTGGGTGATGAACAGCCCCATCACTGTGAAACGTGCTTGAGCTCATGGCGGACACTATCCCTCAGCATGAAGGGCCAAAGTCCTTAGACCAAGGCAAGATGAGGTCCTTGTCCCAACCTGGGAGGGTGGAGCCCAGCCAAGGAAGCTCAGCTTACTGTGGGAAATTGGGGAATCAGTCCATGCGTCCCTCCAGACAGCACGTGACTACATGGCAACCAGCAAAGAGGAGGGTCCCGTTTTTTAAAAGGAGTCTTGTTAAATCAGATATCATGGTGACTTACCCTTAGGAATGAATGGTGCTTTCTGCCTTGGAGAAGCTATCCTCAGGGCACATGGCTCCTAATGGAGGTAAATGGCACGTCCTGGCATTGTGCAGTGCACATCCACTTTGTTACCTTAAGGAAATAATCTAACATAAGAAAAGCTTTGTGCCCATAAGGGTTCACTGCAGAGTCTTCCTTAGAGCAGGGAAGAAACAACCAGATAAAAGTTTTCACCTGTAAGTGATTGGGTCGGCAGAATAACATGAAGCTAGTGAAAGTAATGTGTATGAAGACGATGCAATGTCATTAAAATATTTGTGAGGCAATAAACGTAAAACGCGGAGTGTAAAACGTACGTATATTGTGATTCTGATAGTATGAGAATGAACAAACCTATTCAGAACAAGAAGGAACATGGGAATGAAATCAACCACACCAGGAGCTGCAAGGAAACCAGGGTGATGTTGGGAGAGGTGGTGCTGTCTTCCTTCCTTTCCCTCTCTAAGTCTTTTGCAGATGTGTGCAACGTCTAAGAGCAGAGGCTGCTGCCTGGCGTTCTGGGTTTTCCTTCGGCCCACAGGTCTCCCAGCAAGCCCTGTCTGGGATCTCAGAGCCGCTGGTGCCTACATAGATGCACTGGTGGGACAAGAGGAAAACTCTGCACAGCACAGCACAGTCTCCACTCCCTCCCCGTTACATCCCCTGGGAATGCCGAGAAACACTAATGGCCTGATTCTCCACTGATGAATGATCTGGACAATTCTGGGCTGGGGTTGGGCCTGTCCTCTGGAAACCTCTCCTTCTCTCCAGGTGGTCTGAGGGGCAGCAATGAGGTTCCCTGAAGTCTGTGTGCAGGAATCTGGCTCCCGAGCCCCCATAGGAGAAACTGATCCTCCATGGAAGAGAGGTGGACTCTTACCTGAGGTGACTGGCTTTAATTTGGGGGAAAAAATCAGAGTACAGTGTCAATATTTATGTTTGTTTCAACTTTAATACAATTCCTTAGTCCTAGGTGCATGCCCATCACCTCCACCTGCTCACCACACGTCCTTACCCTTACCTGCCTTCCACCCCCACCACTGAAATCTACTGTCCCACGTTGACGCTAGACACTTGGCCTCAAAGATGGGAACAACCAGTTTTTTTCAGAATGGAAGAGTACAGACTTTGTTATTTTTACAAGGTGCAAGAAATATGTTTGTGTCCTGGAGACTTCGGACACCATCAGACGCCTGGGCCAGGTTGTGTCTATTGCATAGCTGCAGCCTGGACTTTGGTTTACAAGCACCGAGCGTGCTGGCAGCCACTCTCAGCATTGCCAGCTAATGTTATGCTTGCCACAGACATCTTGATGTGGGATGCAGGATGTAGGCTGACCTCTTTCAATTCACCAGAGCCCTCTTTCTCTGGGAAAGTTACTTTATTACTGCTTAAAGAAAGGAGAAAATCAGGCACATTTCACTTGAGGCTGTTCAATCACCACAAGAGGTATTCATTACAGGCTTCAGCCTCCTATATTGATTTCACAGAAGTCATATGAATAATAATAATCCATCTCCAGCCTCAGTACATTTTTATTCCTGTCGTATCGCACACCTTCACAATCGTCATCTACACAGGAATACGTGTAGCTCTGCATGCTGGATGTTCCTTCAGCCCATGTGGGGAAACATCCTTCTCCCCAAAGAATCTGTGTCCGGAATTTGTCAGCAAGCACATGTATGGATCATGTTATCCACCACCTAGGCATGTCCTTCCCACATCTGATTCTCAGGCTCTCTGTGAACACCAGAGCCCATTAGGAAGAAGCAAATCCCTCTGTACCCTACCCCCAACCCTCACCCTGTTCTGGGGAAGTACTTGACTCTCCGTGCCCACTTGGATAAACGGATCATTCTACCTCTTCAGATGGGCATGGAAAAATCCCTTTAGGAAGTCAGCTATCATATGAAACCAGCAGCGTACATTCTTCTTTCATTTCTTTTTTCTTTTTTTTTTTTTTTAGACAGTCTCACTCTGTCGCCAAGGCTGGAGTGCAGTGGCATGATCTAGGCTCACTGCAGCCTCCTCCTCCCAGGCTCAAATGATTCTCCCACCTCAACCTCTCAAGTAGCTGGGACTATAAGCACATACCACCATGCCAGGCTAATTTTTGTATTTTTAGTAGAGATGGGGTTTCACCATGTTGGCCGGGCTGATCTCGTACTCCTGACCTCAGATGACGCACCTGCCTCGGCCTCCCAAAGTGATGGGATTACAGGTGTGAGCCACTGAACCCAGCTCCCACCTCCCCTTTATTTGTAGAAGTAAGACTGCACTTACTCTTATAGCTAGAGGTGTTTCCTCTGCAAATAATTTAAAAACAAAACCAAACCAAAAGTATCTCTGTAAAAATATAAAACTTTATCTCATTTTGCTCCCTAGTAAACTAGTTGAACTAGTTAATCTAAACGGCTAGATCAATTGAGCCTTCTAGTCTTTTCCTTATCTATACCTACAAAGAGATCATGCATCTAATTCTAATATTCTTAACCTGGGATCCATGGATCCCCTAAGAGTCTGTGGATGGAATTTGAGGGAGGACTATATGAGCACAGATGGGGAAAAATAAACTTTGATTTTCATTATCTGTAACAAAAATTTAGTATTGACGTCAGCTGGGAATGCAGGCAAGAAACCCCAGTGGGGTGGGCAGTACTTGCGATGCTGTGGTCATAGAACTCACAGGCCTCTTCATGGTACCCTGCAGTTGCTGCAAAGGCAGACATGGTTGGGTCCCTTTTGACATAGTATGTGTGTCATACACATTTTTAAATATTATTCTGAGTGTTCTTCTAGGCTTGACACCACCAAAGTTTCCCCTTGCTCAAAAAAGTAGGAATCAGTCAAGCTACAAGAGATCAGAAACATGGCTCAGTTAGGCAGCAAATATGTCTGCATTCCTGGTAACACCAGTTATGATGGAACTCTTAGGGCGCAGTATATTTTTCAAAGTATTTTCAGACTTTACTCTCAACACAAATATTCCAGGGAGGCAAGGTAAACACAGGGCAGGTTTTATTCCCCCTCAGAGCTCTGAAGCACAGAGAGGTATGGTGAGCTGACCAAGGTCTCACCATCGCTGAGCAGTGAAGGAGACGTTTATCACCTTTACCCACATTCTCTCAGCAGATATTTAGCCATCTCCTAGGTGAAGGTGAGAGGGGCTGTGTCCTTCTGTCTTTCATCTGCTCCCTTAATGGGAATCCAATCTTCTATTATGTGTCTTGGATTGACAGATCCATCATTTATTCAGTCCTCTAACCTCCTCCCCTGCTGCTGAGTCGTGCATTATCACAGCCTGTGGCTTTTCTAGGGGAATCAGCCCATTTCACAGATGTAGCTGTGGAGTCGGCGCCTCTAAAAAAGGTGAGTGTGTCAGTGAGACAGTGCCCAAAGGGGAAAGACACAACTGCTCAGGAAACAGGCTGGCCAAATAGGAGTGAAGAGAGACGAGAGACAGGGACAGGCGGCCACAGCCAGCAGACAGAGCAGAGCGGGAAGAGGAGGATGCAGCAGGCCGTGGGGAGCAGGAATGGGAGAATGCGGGAGGGTGGGAAAGAACGCAGAAGGGGCAGCAGACAGTGAACAGAAGCCCTGAGAGCAGGCCTGGCCTGGGTGGGAGGAGAGGAGATGGGGCAGGGTCGTGGTGGATCACCCCCACTTGATGTATCTCTGGAATAAACATCTTATATCACAATCATAAATCCCACGCATCTGTCCATGGTTCTCTCTATTTTCAGAGCAATTGTCTTCCTGTGTCTTCTTGCAACAGGCTCCAGGACCAGAGACACGTAGGCTCAAATCCCACCCGGAGTCTCCAAGCTGCAGGGCCTGAGCCTGTCCACCTGGTTTCCTCATCTGCAAAGCCTCAGTCCCTCACTGGACACGGTCTGTATGAGGGATGGAAGGAGCATGCATCGCCGAAGAGCACCCGGCTGCTTCACCCCCTTATTCTGCACAGGTGCCACCTTGTCAGCCTTCTTCAAGCAACATGCTGACCTTGCGGCCTGCCCTTACCTCGGCTCCCTCTCCCTTCACTGTTTTTCAGAGCCTGTGACACCGTCTGATGTCCTACATAGTAAACTCACTTATGCGTGTATTGGGAGGTGCCCATTCCCTAGCCCTGAAGTATGAGCTCCCAAGAGCAGAGATGCTGCCTTGCGCTCCCCACTGAGTCCCTGCCCTGGGACCCACCTGGCTCATGGCCCCTGCTCAGCAGCGCATGTTGAAGGAACTGATTAATGAATGCAGAGCGTGGGGTGCACAGTGAACAGTTGCTGGTGCATTTGGTGGCCACAGACTCCAATGTCATCTGCTATTCCTGCTCTCAACATCAAACTTGGCACCAGACAGGGGCGGGAGCTCTGTCCGCAGCTTGCTTTCTTCATTTTGGTGGCTGGAACCTGCAGGGAATCTCAGAATTGGCCCCATCAGACAGGCCAGGGCCGGCCTGGATGAAGTGACATTCTTGGGTGTGAACTCAGAGATCGGCCTGCACTCCAGGCTCCGAGCTGTGTGCTATCATCCTGTTGCTGGCAGGTCACACTAAGCAGACATTTTTTTACGCAACCATTTTTGTGGTGGGCTCTCCTGCCTGGTATCTGGGACATCTGCCGGAAATCAGGCCCTGTCTGTGGGATTCCGCAGCCATCTCAGCTGGCGTCCTGCTGCCGTTGACTGAAGCCACAGCCTGGGCCTGCATCTCAGGCAAAGGGATAAAAAAGACAGCGTGGCGTGGGCCATCAATCAACCCTGGGGTTTCCATCCAAGGTGAATTTCATGCAAAAATAAAATCAAAACCCCAGGTCTAAAATATCCTCAAGGGGAGGCGCGAAGGAACTCTGCCTGCGGTGGGCGAGGCTGGGACCGCAGCATCTGGGATTCCTAATTATAGGGGAACCCGGGTTCAAATGTGTCCTGTGTGAGCAGAGACATGCCTGCCTGCCAGGGCCTAACTGTCGCCTGCCCCCGGCTTCCCCACAGCAACCAGACAGAAACAGACTTCCCTGTGCCTCAACGAGCTCTCACTCACACCTGTAATGTGGTTTCTACCTTTCTCTTAAGGATCAATTTCAGATTTCAAGCCAATTGGTACCCCATATCTATTCTTAGATAAAGCCCATTTGACCTGAAGAGCCATTTCCTTTTTAAGTTCTCAGGGCTGGTAAAAGATGTTTTCACTAATATCCTTGAGGAAAAAAAAAATCTTTATTGGCAAATGTGTAGAGAAAGTCACATTTCTTTCCCATCTCTTCTACCCAAGGAGCCTCCTTTGTCTCTTCCTTTCATGTTTTCTAGACCAAGGATCTGACCAGTAGGCAGTAGGAGCCGCTGGAGATGTCCAAACAAAGCAGTGAAGCCCCAAGAGGGCTTCTAAGGATGCTGTGGGCTGCCTGGAGCCCACAGGAGTCCAGGAGAGTACTCATTTGTTTTGGGGACTCCTGAGATTGAGGCAATGGTGGGAACATTGATCTGGAGAGTGAGAGTTGACACCAGAGGAGGACAAAGCTCTCTAAGGAAGTGAGGTTTGAAAAGCATTGGATAAAAATGGCCAGTTATACTCCCTTGCTTAATTCTGTGCATCCCCAGACTCTCTGAGACAATAAGAGTTACTTACAAAAAAATAAATCCATAAAAAGCAGCAGAAAGTAAAAAACAGGACCATCAGAAAGCCAGGAAACAACAGTAATTCCTGTCAAATAGAAAGGAAAAAAGAACTATGTTGCTGGATAAACAAGAGTAGAGACAACAGCAGCCTAAACATGTAGGGCAGAACAGCAGTTCCACAATCACCACAGGCCCATTCCTGAGATATGACCTCTCCTTGGGAGAACACGGACTGTCAAACTAGCTGTTGAAAACAGGATAATCACCTCACATCAGAGAAAATGAACATTAAGAAACAGATACGTCAATCCAACAAACAAGTAAACAAAAAAAAAATCCAAGAATGGAATTGACAAAAACCAAAACATTTTAAAATTAGCATCATCAATATCCTCAGAGAAGATTAAAGAGGGTATTATATGGTCATCCCTTGGTACCCAGGTGGGACTGGTTGACAGACCCCACAGAAGCCAAAATCTTCGGATGCTCAAGTCTCTGATATAAAATGGTATCACTCTTGCACAAAGCCTAGGCACATGCTCCCGTGTACTTTAAATCCCCTCTAGACCACTCATAATACCTCATAGAATGTAAATGTTATATAAAGTTGTTAGACTATATTTTTAACATTTTGTATATTTTTTATTGTCGTGGGTTTATTTTTTATTTTTTTCAAATATTGCCAATCCATGGTTGGTTGAATCCACAGATGTGGAACCCATAGATACGGAGGGCCGACTGTATACATGAAATTCTAAAAGGTCCTAATTCCCCTGGGTGAAGTATCTGCGCTTTGCTCAGCAGCCACCTCCCTCCACTTGCAGAATCCCCAGGAGTGTCCCCCGCATCTGTCCTGCATCCCCAGCTTTACTCTTGTCAGTGGGGCATCTCAATCAGCCTGCAAGATACCACTCCTACCACCCTACAAAGGTATCTTGTTTACATCATTATTTACCTCACCTTTGTTTACATCACCCTCATTGCCCTATTCCTCTACACCCATTTATGGGGGAAAAAAAAAAAAACACCCAAAACCGAGTCCTGCTGTCTTCACCATCCATTTCCTGTTTTCTCTCGACCAGACTCCCATGTTCTCGCTTCCATCACCCACTAAGATTGCTGTCGTAGGTAATGTTGATGGCACAGTGCCAAATCCAGTGCTGGGCACACTGAGTCACTGTCCTTCCCTGAGTACTCTTTTCTGGGCCCCTGCCGGGAGGCTCCCTCACCTCTGTGGAGTGTCTGTACGTGCACGTGCGTGGCCTACTCAGAGAATCATCTCCTGATTCTCTGTGTACCGCAGCGCCACCCTCTCTGTCCATCTTTATGCTGGCTTGTTTCCTGTCCCTAACCATAGCCCCATCTAATGTTGACACTGACTCAGCTCCATGAGGACAGGCTCCTGGCTTCATTCATTCCCGCACCCTGGGGCCCATCAGTAAAGAACATCAGGAATGAGAAAGGCGTTTTGACTGCAGACTGGTTTTGTTCACCTCTTGTTGGCTCAATCATATGTGTTTCATTCTATGTTTTTAAAAGCTTTTGAGATTGTTTACACTCACAGAAGAGTTGCTGAATACACAGAGTTCCTGTGTCCCCTTTGGCTGCCCTGCCCTTGTGTTAGCATTTTACACCTGCCGTCCCACTTCAACCTCACAACAACCGGAGGGGAAGCGCTGCTGGTATTCCTGCTTCACAGGCAAGAAAATGAGACGCTGAGGCTTAGCACAGGCCTCAGTTCACACAATTGGTAAATAAAAGAGCTTAAGAGAGGCGCCTGGGGCATCAAGGGCGGGAGCCTGTGCTATCAACCACAATTCCAAACTCTGTGTCAATTAGATAAGAAAAAGAATGAGAAATCAATATTAGAAAAGAGTAGAAAAATATAGTCATCATTTGAAGACCAAATGATTGCATACCTTGAAAACAAAGGATAATCCCTGACAATTCATTGCATCCAGTAAGAGAGTTCAATATTTTCACCAGATGAAAGAGCTACAAGTAAAAATCAAGGTTTTCTTTACACAGCAATAACCAAGCAGAAAATATAAGAAAAAATTTCTATTCACAGTAGAAACAAAATCGTATAGTACCAAGAAATGTGCAAAACCTCTAGAAAAGAAAAAAACTTTAAAAGTATAAAAAGAATTCCTGAATATATGGAGACAGACATACATCTTAGTGAAGAATCAATACTGTAAAGATACCAGTTCTCTTCCAACTAAATCTGTAAATTACAATCAAAATCTCAACATGATTTTCTGCAATATTTTATGAAAAATCTAAACACAAAAAAGTTGAAAGAATTTCAGTGAGTACACATATACTGCCACCTAGACTCTGCTATTACCATTTTACTATATTTACTTTATCACAGACTCTGTTTAATTCATCTCTCTATCCACCCATCAATTCATGATTTTAGTGCATATGAAAGTTACAGGCATCAGTACACTTTACCCCTAAATGCTTCATATCCATCCCGTTAACTAGAGTCAGTATTTGTTTACAGTTTTTAAAGAAAAATTTACATGCAATCAAATGCACAAATCCTAAGTACATTTCCTAAGATGTGAGATGGATATGCCTGGGTGACACAAATCAGTGTCAAGTAGGAAACATTAATGTCACCTGGAAAGCTATCCCATGTGCCTGCTAGTCAATTCCCAAGCTGGCTTCGAGGCTACCACTTTTCCGATTTTTTTTCACCATCATCATTGCCTCCTCTAGAAGTTCATACAAATGGGATCCTATAGTCTGTGCTCTTTTGTGTTTGATTTCTTTCACCTGGCATAATTATTCTAAGATTCAGCCAAGCAGTTGCATGTATCCGTACTTCAATCCTTTTTAATTCCTGTGTAAGACTCCACTGTATAAATCAACCGGTCTGATTATCCATTCAACTGCTGATGAATACCTGATATATTTCTCATCCAGGTTTTAAATGGAATTTGGCAAGCTAATTCTAAAGTACATATGGGAACTAAAAAATAGTACAACAATGGCCAGGCAGAAATTTCTCTGAAGGGAAACTTCACAGACATGAAGTACATGAAAGCTATGAAAGCATATTATACAGCCATGATAATTAAAAGAGGGGATTTTGACATCGAAAAGGAAAACAAACCAACTGAATAGAGTTTAAAAGCCCAGAAATAGACTAATGTATATAAGAGAATTGTGCTTCAATAGAAGCCAACATTTTAACAGCCCTCACTAGGAATTACATTAAAATTTGAAAAAAAAAAAAAAAAAGAAAGCAAAGAAAAGAAGACAATAAAATATATAGAACATGGGAAAGCCTTTCCTAAGGAAAGCATAAAACCCAGAAGCCATAAATGGAAAATCTGACTAATTTAATCACATAAAGTTTGAAACCACCTGCACAATGAAAAACAGAAAATTTAAAAAGATAAATGTTGGTTTCAAAACAAAGCATTTATAGCCATAGATATTTTCTAAACTCTGACTAATCAGTAAATATAAGATAATTCCTAGAAAACTGTGTAAAGGAAATGAAAAGTGTCATGGAAAAGGGGAAATATCAATGGCCAGTGTGTGTCCTTCAACGTTCAATCTCACTCATCATCAACGAATTGCAAATCAAAGGCCATCAATTGACAAAGAAAGTTTTCTGTTTTTTGTTTGTTTGCTTGGTTTTTTCTTTTTTCTTTTCTTTTTTTTTTTTTTTTTTGAGATGGAGTCTCACTCTGTCACCGAGGCTAGAGTGCAATGGCATAATCTCGGCTCACAGCAACCTCCACCTCCTGGATTCAAGTGGTTCTTCTGCCTCAGCCTCCCAAGTAGCTGGGATTACAGGCATGCACCACCACACCTCACTAATTTTTGTATTTTTAGTAAAATTGGGGTTTCACCATGTTGGCCAGGCTGGTCTTGAACTCTTGACCTCAGGTGATCCACCCACCTCAACTGGGACTACAGGCATGAGCCACCACACCCAGCCTACAAAGAAAGTTTTTACAGTTTAAAATAAACACCGTTGGCAACGTTTGAAGCACTCTCATATATTTTGTTTGCAGGAGTATCGATAAGCAAAGCCTGCATTGTCAATGTGCATATCAGTAACTCACTTAAACTTCTAGCTTTGTACAGCTATGAAAATACTGAAGCACAAACCTTGTGGTATTGATAACTTGAAAACTCAAATGTTCATCAAGAAGAAAATGATTAAGCAAAATACAGTATGCTCATACAATCTGATATTATTCAGCTCTTTAAAATAATAAGGGAGAGGCTAATACATGTAAAGAATGATCCATGTATGTGCACATCTACAGGTTTATCAAGGCAGAAAAAAATCCTTGAAGGCTGCATAGCTGGAGCCATTTCCAAAAAGTGAATTTTTATTCTGTTTACTTGTCTGTTGCTTAGATCTTTATAATGAGACTGTATTGTCTGTGGCTTCTTTGTTTTTTTATTTTTTAAGAGTAGGGGAAAACTGAGGAAGGCCCATGATTTATCTTTCCTATGACTCTTGAATATAATACTTTAAAATTATTCATGCCATTTTTAAATACAGTCTTAGTCATCTCCATCATTATCGCCATCATCATCATCATCATCATCCAGGCTTATAGTCATGGAGTGCCCTCTGTGCAGGGGACATGTTACATCTCTCATGTCTGATGCCCATCACCATCCTGCAACAGGGATATTGTTATCCCTTTTTTTTTTTTGAGTCTCACTCTGTTGCCTAGGCTGAAGTGAAGTGTTGCAATCTTGGCTCCCCTAAACTTCCACCTCCCGGATTCAAGAGATTCTCCTGCCTTAGCCTCCTGAGTAGCTGGGATTACAGATGCACACTACCACGCCTGGCTAATTTTTGTATTTTAGTAGAGACAGGGTTTCACCATGTTGGCCAGGTTGATCTCAAACTCCTGGCCTCAAGTGATCTGCCCACCTCGGCCTCCCAAAGTGCTGGGATTACAGGCATGAGCCACCTCATTTGTCCTTGTGATAGACAAATAATCTGGGGCTCAGGGAGGTTATACAACCGCCCAAAGCAGAGCAGGGATTGGAGTCATTGTTGGACTCCTGCTTTTCTCTCCACCCCCTGGTGGCTTTCAGGAGACATGTCATGAGTGGGACTCTTTCAGAAGCCCTGCCCTCCCTTGGGACATATTCGGGATGCTCCTACAGCCCTGGTTAGCATTGTACCACATCCACACTGGAGCTGATGTCTGCAAGGGCATCCAGCTGGCCAAGCCTTCCCCTGGGTCAAGTTGGCCATAGGATGCCAGCAGGAACACCACCGTTTTCATATACTTATACATACATGTATAGCCACACATATACATACATGTACAAACACACAGATAAACTCACTTATATATACACATTTTTACTATAAACTCAGCTTCCCTGGGCACCAAAAATAATCATGCTGAATAGAATTGGCCATAGGAAAAATTATGAATAATAATAAAGCATCCTCACATTTTCTTCTCATTTCCCATTCAGCACATGGTGTTTTTGATGTAGGTTGGGCATCAGATCACATCATGGACAGGGAACGCAGGTATGTGATGACTCCCGGATGGACTGGACCAGGTATTCCTCCAGCTCTCCCACCCCATTCTTCTGTGCAGAGTGCTTGCCAATGCACCATCCCTAGCATTTAAAAAAGCAAACAGTGTGTTCTGGCTAGAGTCCTCCCCTTGTCTATTTAGCCATGTGCTTCTCCCCTCCCTTGCTTTGCCTTCAGGAGTCAGGGCAGACTGCCTGCCTACCTGTGCCCAAATGCAGCACTCAGTCTGTCTGAGGTTCTAAGGCTGCGCACGCTTCCTCTCTCCTCCCAGCCTGTTGCTCTTTATGCCTTTCCCTGGGCTACCTCCCACCTCCACCCCCTCAAGAAAAACTACCTCCCTCCTTACACACTAGGACAGACAGTGGCTTCAAGTTGTCCTCATCTTATTATATATGTGTAATACATACTTGAAACTTTCTACAGCCAAACACGGGAAATCCTGGTACTAATGGGTACCCATGAAATCCAGAAGAAGGGAATATTTGTGGGGAAGTGAGCCTTTTGGTTCCCAATGCCATCCATTCTCTCTTTTGGTATTTGTAATTGCTACCTTAATGTCATACAGTTAAAATGAGCATGCAGAAAGCAAAATGTCGTCAAAATTCTCCCAGGAAGTGGCTCCCTGCATCACGTGGACTTAAAGGTAAAAACACACACTTAACCAACTCCAAAGCCAGTTGTTAGGAATCTTTTTAGAGATCCCATTTTCATAGGAGTTCCAGAATCTCATTTATTTGTAGCTGTCCTGCATCAGCAATGAATACATTGAATACAACTGGAAGCACGAATTCCTCCCTGAGTTTAAAATGTACATTGATGTGTAGTAAATGGCTCTCAGAGAACTTCCTTGGGTTCCAATCACTAAGGGGTGCCAATGAATCATCCAAGATGAAGAAAGAGAGAAAACGCTACTGTTACACCTCCTTTTAGAAACAGCATGGGAGGGGTGGGGGGGTAGGTGCCGTGGCTCACGCCTGTAATCCCAGCACTTTGAGAGGCCAAGGCGGGCAGATCACCTGAGGTCAGGCATTCCAGATAAGCCAGGGAGACATGGTGAAACCCCGCCTCTACCAAAAATACAAAAATTAGTTGGGCATGATGGCAGGTGCCTGTAATCCCAGCTACTCAGGAAGCTGAGGCAAGAGAATCACTTCAACCGTGGAGGCGGAGGTTGCAGTGAGCTGAGATAGCGCCACTGCTATCCAGCCTGGGCAACAGAAGGAGACACCATCTCAAAAACAAAACAAAAATCAAAAGCTCGGGGAGGCTTCATTTGGAAAGATGGCTCTTGTCAGCTGATGTGGGAGCCGTGTGAGTGTGCAGAGGTATGGACAGTGAGGGTGTGGAGCTTGTAGGTGCTCCACACCTACCAGTGTGAGGCCAAGGGCCCTGCTCTAGACCTCACAGTAGGAGGAGCTATGGGTCCAGCAGAGGGCTCCTTTCCCTGCCGTCTTTCCCCAGCTCCTGACCCCGAAAGCTAAACCTTTCTCTAGATATTAATGCTGGACAAATAGGTCAAGATCTTCTGCTACCAAGATGTACGTGGTCCAGCCCATAGCCCAGATTTCTGTGGCCTGTCGATGCACACACTAACTCTTGCTGCTGTTAGCTCTCTTCCTTAATAGATAACAGCACTGACTTTTCCTTAAGTGTGCTATTCTGAAAAAATTTACATGATGCCTGCTCTGGTCTAGCCATGTGACAGTCCTTTCAGAGGGACTTACATGTTCCTGTGGGTTCTGGGACTAGAAACACCTTGTCCTGGGAGATGTCTCACACTTCAGTTGAGCAAATGATTTCCCTTCTCGGCTTTTTCAGGGTGAATTCACAGACACAGGGTTTCTGTCTGAATATGTAGAAAACAATGATCTCATCCCATCCACTCACTGTCCTGACTGTCAGAGCCTGCCCTTACAAGTCCCAAATCCAGCTGTGTTTCTTCTTCAGTTACAAAAGGACTAAGAGGACGATCTATTTTAAACTGCCATGGGGCAAAAGACAATGGAAATCACCGATTCAACTTTTCTTTAACTCTGTTGAGAGAAACTCATTTATATCAAGCCATACTGGGAATATCGAAGTAGAAGTCAGAAGGGAAGCAATGTGGCCTATAATTTAGGTCTGGCCCCCAAACATATGCTCTCTTATTTCTTGCACTTTCTTAACCCAAAACAAACCTTACATATTTCCTACATCATTCATTGTCTTGTACTTGAAAACATATTTTTTTCTATATTCATCTATCTTTTTGGGCCTCCTATTCCTTGACATTTTTTTTGATATGAAGAGTCAACTTTCTCCTCAACCTATCCAAATATTCTCTGACTTATTATTGAATGAATGCATTGGCTGTCACCCAATTAGAGGAATTTCCAAGCTAACAAGTACACTGGGCAGAGCCACAGACACACAATCACATGTGCACACACACACACACACTTGTCTCCAGGCATCTCCTGCAGCCTTCGGCTTCACACATACCACATCGCCATGCTGTTGGGAATGGGGGTTCCTCTGCAAGGTCCATCCAAGCACCCAGACTAAAATATGGTGACCATTTTATTATTTTATCAGATCAGAAAGGAGAAGCCACAGCCTTTAAAATACAGGTGCACTTAAAGGAAAACTGAATGAATAATTTTAAGCGGAATATGAGTGTGGAAATCCAAGGTACATAACAACTGCTGACCTGGTGTTCTTGTGGCACAGTCTCGGTGAATACTTTTTAGACTACTGCTATGTGTTTAATGAACCCCTCAGGACAACTTTAATTGGTTTTGAAAAAGCCTGAATATGCCACATTATTCTACACGGTGACAGTAACAGGATGGGTGACCTGTGAAGCAGATTCATGATCAAAACAAATGATTGTTTGTATTTTAAGCCTCTGAGTCTGGGTGTTCGTTATGCAGAAGTACTGAGGTCTAGGACATCCCTGTGAGTGCCCCATCTTACTACACCAGCAGGTTATTTTCTATCAGCCCAATCCTGTTTCTTCCTTTGGTCATCAGCCTCCGCAAGATCACAGAGCGTAACAAGAGATAATCTACGTTCTACACCCAAGAGGTCCGAACATTTGGTTCCAAAACTTCCTACTAATGTAAAAATGTATAAGGAAACTTGGCTCCATGTAACTATCAATTTAGTGCACATTTCAAAATAATTTCAAATCGTCATTTCAAAATAATATATACCAATATTTTAAATGTTACTATGACATATTATTTACTAATATGTTAATAATTAATATAAAAGAGGACAACATTTAATATGGAAACTTCCCCTGAAGCTCATGGTAGAAAATTATACTAGTCCTTGTGCCCTGTCAGGAAATAAGGAAATAAATGTAGAGTATCTGGACTGAATCAGAACCAAGTATAACATACCGTGCAGCTGCTGGCATCTGATGCATACGTTGACATAACATGAAGACATGAGAGTCTTTCCCAAATGAATAATTATCTCTGTTTGGTTTAACAGGGCCTATTTTATCCAGTTAGCAGTCCTTACATGCAGAAGGATGAAGATACTGGACAGAACATGCTCAAGCCGTCTGTGATGAGGGCTGCGGGGATGTCACAAAATCTTCTCCCTTACATGTGTGTAGGCTTGCTGTAGGTGGCATGAATAACCGTGGCATGATAGTGATAAGTATGTAAAATAAGGGGAGAATTCAATTGTCATTACCTGTTTTCTTCCCTCCTCTACCTGCAGAAACAGTACCACAGTTGCTTGGGAACATTTCCAGCAACTCTCCAGAACCGATGGAAGATCAGATACGAGGTAGTTGGCAGGCGATGACTAACTAGCTGTTGCAGTTAAGTGGAGGTATAAAACCCCGCTGGATGGAAGACCCATACTCTCCATAATGACCTGAAACCCAGGAAGAAAGTGCTCTGTTCTCATCATCATGTGTCTGAATTGTTACTCTTCAGTTTATCTCCGTTATTTCCTAACTCGCAGAACGGGAGAATATCCCTGCTGCTGAAGAAAGAATATTCCTCAAGGGACACTATAGTGGCCCGTATTTTCCAAGGATGCCACCAGCAGTATGTTCCCAATCCACAGATTCTCCTGCAATGTGACGGTCAGACCCTTTGACCACTTTGTCCAATAGAACACAGCAGAGGGAATGCTGTTCCACCCATGGTTGTCCTTAACAAGTCTGGGAATTTTGACTTCCTGCTTTGTGGAAGCCAAGTGGCCATGAAGGAGGTATGACTATCTGAAGACCACCATCTTGTGAGTAGTCTAAGCTCCACTGACAGATCCTGAGGGATAAGGATGTCACATAGAGAGGGCAAAGCAAAAAGCTGCACCAAGTGACAGTCCTAGCCAGGTGGAACAGAGAAGAACCACTCCAGAAAAGCCCCTGAAAAATTCCAGACACACAAAATCATGAATTTTAACCCATTACTGGTTTGTGGAGGTTGCCTGTGACTCTGCAGTAGATAATTAAAGTAGGTTCCAGTGTTTACCCCAGTTTCACCCAATCCCAATCTTCAACGAAGGATGCCGTCTGATCACCAGTTAGGCTCTGTGTCCTCTAAGGGTACATGCAGTCAGCAAGTTCATGATGTTTACTAAAGAAACACTCAAATGTTTGACCCATTGCACTGGACACAGATGGCTGCCTTGAGAGTCAGGGCTACTATGGTAGAGATGTCTTTATTTTATAAGAAGAATGACCATGCTTTCTGAACCACAGACCCAGGAACGTGGTTTGACAATTAGAAATGCAACCGGCCAGGCGCGGTGGCTCACGCCTGTAATCCAAGCACTTTGGAGGCCAAGGCGGGAGGATCATCTGAGGCCAGGAGTTCAAGACAATTAGAAATGCAATTAGGAGGCAAGAAGGCTGAGTATTTTAATTCAGCATTGCCCCAGAAAATATGGAAATTATACTGGTCATGCTTACTGTCTGTCTTGTTTTTATAAATAAACCTTGGACAATTTATGTACTCTTCATGTTTCTAATCTTTCTGCTGGTAATAAACGACTACATCCTTCATAGATTGTAGACCTTAAATGAGATAATTCACATATAATCAGGAGACTAAATGGCACATTGTAGAAGTGCTCCATAAACATTAGCTAATTTCTGTTTTTCTAGTTGCTGTCTCTTTATGTCACTTTCATATACCTTAAGTATAGTAAATGTTCAATAAATATTTGTTTATGGAAGTTAAGATTGTTGGGATTATGGAGTATATTAGTTGGCTACTGTTGTGTAACAAATTACCATAAACTTAATGGCTTCACACAACATCCGTTTATTACCTCACAGTTCTGTAGGTCAGAAGTTCAAGTGGAGTCAACTAGGGTCTCTACTTAGGGTCTTTCAGGATTGAAATTTTGGCTGTGCTGGGCTCTAATCAAGGTTCTGAGGAAGGGTCTGCATCTAAGCTTACTCAGGTTGATGGCAGAATTCCGTTTTTTGCTGCTGCGTGACTGACTTCTCTATTTCCTTGCTAGCTGTCAGCCAGGGGCCACTCTCAGCTCCTAAGACCATTTGCATTCTTTGTTCCCTGGCCTCCTCTATCTTCAAAGCCAGTAACAGTTCACCAAATACTTCTCATACTTGAAATCTCTCTGACTTCCTTTTCTTCTAACAATCAGATAAAAATCCACCTTAAAAAAAAATAAATGTAGGAGGTACACGTGCAGTACTGTTACAGGTATATGGATATATTGCATGATGGTGAAATCTGGACTTTTGTGTACACATCACTCAAACAATGAACATTGTACCAAATAGGTAATTTTTTAACCTTCACCCCTTCCCATCTCCCTACCTTTTGGAGGCTCTAACATATACTATTCCACTCTATATATCCGTGTATACCCAGTGTGGAGCTCCCACTTACAAGTGAGAACATACAGTATTTAACTTTCTGTTTCTTATCTAACTTATGATAATGGTTCCAAGTCCATGTATATAAAACTCCACTTTTAAAGGGCTCATATGATTAGGTTATCCCCACCCAGATTATGCTCCCTATTTTAACATCAACTCATTAGTGACCTAAATCACACAGGCAAAATTTCTTTGCTATATTGCTTAACCTAATCATGGATGCAGCACTAGGGGCAGAGATCGCTTGGGCCACCTACAGTTCTGTCCACTACAGTACAAACTCTGGCCCCATAATTCACTCTCACTTGCAAAAAACATTTACCTGCTCCCCAAGGTTTCTCATCACATTATCACACTAGTAAAGTCCAGAATCTCACCAGCTCAAAAGCCCAAAACTCAATACCTACTTATCTAAGCCAGGTGTAGATAAAGCTTCTGAGTGTGACCCATTAAGTACAGCTCCTGGGGAGCAATTTCTCTCCACCTATGGACTTGTGAAATAAAAGAGACAAGGT
Organism: Cacajao melanocephalus; assembly: GCA_963573385.1. NCBI lineage: Eukaryota > Metazoa > Chordata > Mammalia > Primates > Pitheciidae > Cacajao > Cacajao melanocephalus. The sequence continues at coordinate 130,257 of CAUYLG010066286.1, forward strand.
GTCTTTCTCCAATACTCCCAGCACACAATGGAGGAAAGAATAATAGTTATAGAACTCAAGTCCAAAATTGGGGAAATGGAAGGTAAGAAGGAGTCATTTGTTTCAACCTGTTTTGAAACCCAGTTGCACAAAATCCACCAGGTCCCAAAGCCTGGTAACCTGTGTCTCTCACCTACTCTGGACTTTCATCTCTACCTTCTGGACTTCTGGTCCAGCTCTTAGAGTCATGCTCCCTGCCTTTTTTTTTTTTTAGAAAATGTGACGTGTTTGCAGCTGGGGAATTTTATCAGTCTGCTTTTGCCATTTTGTAATATCTATATTCCATTTAGTCCAAGTTGGCATCTTTATTTTCTGCTAATGTTTTTTGATAAAATATTTCCACTAATACAATTTTTCTCTAATGTGTGTGAGCCTTGAGTGCACTTTTACTGGGTTTCTCTGCATTGGACAGAAACTATACACACAAATCTTTCTCTAATAATCTCTTCTCTATCTTTGGCTTCTACTTAGAGTGCTGAAGGCCAGTGTTTTTCAGCTTCCCAGAGGCTCTCTAGTTTGATTAGAAGATCTACGTGGAACACTCTTAATCCCTTGGGAGAGTAATTATGTGGCTGAATACACTAGAATTCTGAGCTTTCCAGGGTTTCAGCAAAGAGCTGCACAAATGCATATTCAGCCTTGTCTTTATGTCATAATTTTTGCATCAATCTCTGACTTTTAGGGGTATTTTTTGCCACCTGGAGAGGCTAAACTTTTGAAATGATCAAGTCTTTGTCCTTTCAATAAGTCTTCCTTTAATTTATCTCTCTTCTATCACATTTTACTATAAAAAGCAAGAAAATACCAAGCAGCACCTTCAACACTTTGCCTGGAAATTTCCTTAGCTATATACTCCAGTTAATCACTTGTGAGTTCTGCTTTCTACGTAACAACTGGATGCAATTTTGCACTAAACTTTCTGCAATTATATAACAAGGACCTCTTTTCTTCAGGTTTCTAATAGTGTGTTTCCCACTTCCTTCTTGGCCCACATCAGTGGTATCCTTAAAGTCCAGATTTCTACTAGCAATCAGTTCAAAGTGACTTGGCTTTTTCTACAATGCTTTTCATTTCTTTCTGAGACTTCACTGGCAGAGTCTTTAACACCCATATCTCAGTCAACCAATCAGACTATTAGAGTTCTTTCTAACCCATTACATTAAAATACTGAGTCTATACTCTCAGTGAGCCTATGTCAGTAAATTCAGACTGATACAACTTTATATTCCTTCCACTTTGATGCCACACCCTTAAGATCCATTCCCACATATATTCCCCAGGTTTCTTTCAGTATAAGCTAGAAACATCACATAGTTCTTCCGGTGTCCATCACACCTCTCTGTGGATCACAACTTGTACTTCACCTTAGGGTCTACTGGGACATGAGCCTCATGATAGGTCTCTAGGTCTTGAGGAGGATTGGCAAGTGCCTACAGGGCCACTGGCTTAGGAAAGCTCATTATAAGTCTTCTGTAAAAGGTGGCTAACCTCAGGCAGGAGGAACAGTCTGCTTCTACTGTTGTACTGGGGGTCACCAAGACCACTCCCTAGTTCAGTTATTAGCTAGGAGGATTCAGCATACAGTTGTACTCACTGCTGTGATGTATTACCTCAAAAGGCTACAAAGCAAAATCAGCAAAAGAAAAAGGTAAATAGGGCAAAGTCTGGAGGAAACTAGGCACAACTTCCAAGAGTCCTGTCCCTGCAGAATCACACAGCCTGCACTAATTTCTCCAGCATCTAGTTATGACAACACCTGTGAAATGTCATCTATCAGGGAAGCAGACCAGGGTTCTTACTGAGGGTTGTTCACACAACCACTCTCTGCTTAGCACATACCAAAATTCTGGAGTCCCAGAAGAAAAATCGGTCTCAGTTAGGTCAAATTGTTTGCATGAACAGGTTAAACAGTGTGAGCAACCTTTGCCATTTAGACAATGGAGAAACTGTCCCCAAATCCAAGTTCCTAGAAATCGGCCAGGGCTCAACCTTATAAGCAGACCTTTCTAAGCAGAGCATTCTCAGGCCTTGCTATGTTAAAACTCTTTCCTACACAGCTGTCAATGAAGATATGGCAGAATTTATGTGTTTGAGCACCCCCACCCCGGTTTCCTTGCATCTGTTCATATGTCCCTACTCCAGTTTGCAAAAATCCCACTTCTTCCCAGTCTGTGATCTAAATTTCACAAAAGACAAATTGTGAGGCAAGGAATATCAATTTGCTTTGTAATTCAGCCATGACAGACTCAGACTCTGGGTTTAATCAGTTGCTACAGCAATTGCAGTGCTTCTGGCATTTGGTGGGAAGAAAATAGGGATGCTAGACATTCCACAAAATAACAAACTTCCACTCATCTCATATGACTTTTGAATGCTCACTTGGATTTTCACATAGATGGAGCAACCTGCTTATAATGATCTGAGCCAATAATCTATCTCTTTATATGTAAATACAGGGATATTTTTACACAGGTTTAAAACTTATTGACATTTCCAAGAATATACCCATTGTGTAAATTAAGAGGAGATTGTTCTCTGTTTTGCATGGAACTTTATCAAGAGTGGCTCATCATTTTAGAAAATCACATTCCTTACGACAAAACTACTTGTGATGCTTCTGTCACAAAAACAGCACTTGTATCATCAGTCTGCATTCATGGCTGGGGCATTCAAAACGATTGTGTGTGTGTGTGTGTGTGTGTGTGTGTATGTCTTTGGGTGTGTATTTATTTCCAAATGTCACATATAGAAACAAAAATTTTAATTGAATATTGGTCTCCTTTTTTCAAATTCAATCTTTTTAAGTAGGTACAATAATCAATTAATGGTTATCTCCTTGTCTCTTAGTGATGTACTGTCTCTTCTATTACAACACATGTGGTGATGAGTTTTTTCACATGCTGCTTCAATTATCTATTTCTATGCACAAAGCACCCTGAAAATAGTAGCTCAAAACAACAAAACTGTGCATTGTCCCTCACGGTTCTGTCAGTTGACTGGAATCAGCAGGATGGTGTTTCTGACCCTCATGGTGTCATTTACAGTCATCTGGAGGTTGAGTGGGCTGGGGCATTTAAGGTGCAGCACAGCAGATGTCAACCACATCAACTAGTAGCTTCACTTTGCTGCAGACTGGAGTGCCTCAGTTTCCCTCCAAATGGCCTCCCCAAGGTGCTTGGGCTTCTCCCAGTATTATGGGGGAGTTCAAAGAGACAATGTTCCCAGTGTGGAATAGTTTCGCCTTAGAAGCTACAGACCGTCACTTCCACTGCATTCTATGACTCAAAGCAAATCACAGGTCCAGCCCAGAATCAAAGGGAAAGGAAAGAGGCTCCACTTCTCAAAGTAGGGGTGGCGAGGAAATTACATCCATCTTTAACCACCCCAATACACGACACATAAACTGGAGAACCTAATCACCAAATGAAAAACAGAAAACAGACAAACCGAAAAGCCCAGCTGTTTTCCATGGGATGAGTTAGTTTTGTGCTGCTACAACAGGTGGTGTGCATGAGAAATGCCATCAGCTTACAGCAGTCTCCTGCCGAGGTGCTCCTGCCTGCTGCCCAGCTGGCCCACGGTAAGCCCTGCAATGCATGGGGCTGGTCTCTTGAGTGTTGGAAGTTCCTGATAGAAGTATTCATTACAGAGTCCAAACATAAGCAATCATTTGGGTTATAAGAATCCAAGTATGAATGTCAAAGAAAAGCTTTGAATATTGAGGAGTAGCTCGATATAATAAAATATTTGGAAAGACAAAGATCATGTGATATTGCAAAAGCATCACACCTATAGGAAATCCACATTGCACATCAGGGAAGAAAGTGGCTTTGAGAGCAACAATGTAATGAAATGAAATAGTACAGTTATCAGCTGTCTGAAATATGGCCAAAAATTACTTGCAGTGGATTGAAGATGAAAACTCTACCACTGATAGCAGCAGAATTTTTATTCAGAACCAGTGAGAAGGCACAAGAACAAGCCAGTGCCCATTCTGGTATAGAATTATTTCATTCTATAAATGACAGGCATTTTCACCCACCCCGATATGGTTTAGCTGTGTCCACACCCAAATCTCATCTTGAATTGTAGCTCCCATAATTCCCATGTGTCGTGGAAGGGACCCAATGGGAGATAATTGAATCATTGGGGCGGTTTCCCCCATACTGTTCTCGTGGTAGTGAATAAGTCTCAGGAGATCAGATGGTTTTATAAGGGTTTTCCCCTTTCACTTGGCTCTCATTCTCTCTTGCCTGCTGCCATGTAAGACGTCCCTTGTTCTTCCACCATGATTGTGAGGCCTCTCCAGCCACGTGGAACTGCGAGTCCATTAAACCTCTTTCCTTTATAAATTACCCATTCTTGGGTATGTTTTTATTAGCAGCATGAAAACAAACTAATATACACCTCTTCTCCAAAACCACATCCACCCCACAAACTGCATGTGTTTGTCAAAGTAAATTATATATATATAAATATATACATATATATATATACACATCTTAAATTCTCAGTTGATAAAAATATGAACACACATACATACATAAAAATATATACATACATATTTGGAAAAATATATATATGTGTGTATATATTTTTATTGACTGAGAATTTAAAGTGTCTCAAACTACAGCAGAATTTTAATAAAGTTTATTGTTTATTTTGTGATTAATTAATTATGAAATTATATAGCAGTTCCTGGAATAACATCATTTTTTTTCAAAGTCATTTTGTTGCAATGTTGAAGAGAAAAAATAAATAAATTCCTGGTGGGGCCACCATCTGTGTGAAGTTTGCACATTCTCCCTAGGTCTATGCAGCTTTTCTCTGGGTACTCCTGTTTCCTCCCACATCCCAAAGGTGTGCCTATTAGGTGAACTGGCACATCTACACATCCCAGTGTGAGTGAGTGCATGTGGTGTGGGTGCACCTTGTGATGGGAATGTGTTCTATTTAGGGCTGTGTCCCACCTTGCACCCTGAACTTCGGAGATAGGCTCCAGCCATGGTCAACCCTGAACTGGAATAAGCAGGTAAAGAATTATCTTACTTGTTTTTATTAATTGTTCTTAAATGTATTATGGCTCACATTTATTTTAATGTTTAGTATTAGAAGTATTTGGGTCTTCATTTAGAAGTTTGATGTTTTGCAATCAGAAATATGCTAACTTAACTCTTGTTGATATTAGCCTATAAATTGGTTTCTTTCTACAGTTTCGTTTAGTCAGTGTTTCCAGGAACCTATGAACGTCATGAAAAACTTACTGTGTGGGTGTTGAGTATTCTGTCACTAACCTAATTTCCCCACAGGCCCTGTTATTTTTATTACACAAAATTTCATAGCATAGTGATTTTAGGAACACATTGCAGAAGAAATGACCATATATTGAATTTCATGTTATTTTATTAAGAATTATTTTTCTTTTGCTTCTCTATATTACTGTTAGGCATATGAATAATATATATATATTACATATGAACATGTATTTGTACAAATGTATGTCACATATCTAGATCTGTCGTATTGACCATGAATTTCCTAACCGGCTAGTAAAGGGGATCGTAAAAGACATGTTTTTTTAAAGGAAGAAAATGGAAATAGAGCTGAGGAACCTCCACTCTGTGATTCCTGAGGTTACTGCACATGGTAGCTAAACCCCTGGGCTGGGATACAAGAGGCCCTCTATTATTATCTGTGGTGGCCTAATAAATTCTCCTCACATTTAGTAGCTTAAAATAATAACTCTTTATCACCTCCTATAGTTCCTGTGGGTCAGGAATTCAGATAGGGGGCACCAGGGTGGCTTGTCTCTGTCCCATGGCGTCTGGAGTCTCTGCTGGGGGACTCCAAGCATTAGCAGGGACCATCTGCAGACCACTGCCTGGTAGGTGTGGCAGTCCACACAGGCTTTCAGTTTTTGGCTGGAACACCCACACGTGGCCACTCCTTGCAGGCTGTGCTTCCTCACAACAAGGTGGTTAGAAGTCAAGGAAAAGCGCCCAGGAAAACCAGGTAGAAGCCATGTTGCCTTTTGCTTGGAAATCCCACAGCATCACTTTCCCTGTATTCTATTGGTCCAAGCGGTGATAGAGGGTATCGCCGGGTGTGAGGATGAGACTGCCTCACATCTTAGTGGGGGTCAGCATTGCACTGTAGTAAGAGTCATAGGCTGGAATATATATTGGTGTGACCACCTTTGCAAATACAACTTGTTCCAGCCCCTGAGCAAGGGCTTTGGGTAAAACTATGGCTAGAAAGATGAAAAAGACGATCTATGTAAACTAGAAAGAAACAAAATAAAACAGAACTTCGGAAGGGATGCACAGAACTACAGCAAGAGCAAAGCTGAATACTCCTGAAATATCATAGTGAATCGAAATTCCCCACAATCTGTGATAAACACACACTGTTTATCTTGGAAGAAAAGAGTTTCAGGAATTTCTTTAAAAGTGACATTATGTGGATTGCCTCACACATGGACTTTATGCAAAACTGAACTCTCACTTGGCAATTTAGTTCTTGTATGTTTCAGAAATAATCTTGTTTGCTTTCATATCTTGTAGAAAGAATGGAAGAAAAGCCAGTTTGTTTAGTCAGTAAGTTTCTCTGGGCTCAGAGGCCTGGGGGAAAAGAGAGTGTGCATGTGCACATGTGTATATGTGTGAATATGTGTGTGTATGTATGTGTGTGTGTGCCTGCAGAACAAAAGCAAATTCAATAAAACAAAAAGAAAAGCGTTTCATTGTCCAGCTGCTTGCTTGTAATGTGAATAGCTTATGTTACTGGATGGACTGACTGGCCAGGAAAAACTAAGCCAATTGCTTCCCATCCCATGATTTCTCCCTCTGTAAAATGGGTATAAAAACACTGGCCACTTCAGTCCATGCAACTATGTGGCACCCAACTTTTCCTTGGGAACCCAAGCTCGGTGCCTGGAGTTTCATAGAAAACTTAAGGTATTTTAACCACAAAAACGAAACATGCTTCTGCCTGCAGTGCCCAGGGGAATAGTGTGGCCCAGGCAGGCCACTTAGGAGAGCAACAGCCACACTGCTCGTCCTACCTGAAGCCAATAGGAAATGTTAGCCTTTGGAGCTCACTCACCACACAGTAGGCATGTGACAAACATTTGTGAATACTGCATCAAGTTCCTAGCTGTCTTCCTGAGCGGCAGGGCTGAAACAGTTCCAGCCAGCCTGGGCCCACGTCTGCCAACAAGCCTAGGCGTGTGACGCTCAGAACAATTCTGCATTTTCTACACGGCACAATTACCATCAGTGCCAGAGTATGACAGGGAAGCCAAACAACTGTATTTGCAGATACTCTGAACTAACAAAACTTCATCCTCAAAACAGCTAGGTGCCTGTTTGCAATCATGAGTTTGCATAATCTGTTAACCTGGAAGCGCTATGAATTGCACAGCAGCTCTGGGAAATGAGCCGAGTAATTAAATCTTCAGGAGCTGAGGACAAGATGTGACATTTTACCTACAGGGCACCAAACAAAGTCAACATATTTAATTTTTTTTCTGCTCCCACTGTCCTTCTGGCCTTTTGTTTGAAACTATCTTATGAAAATACAGCATTCAAACAGCCAGAAAGCCCTCACAGAGACCACAAGAGGAACGATAATGAATTGTTTATGAACAGCCCCATGACCAGATTGGTTTTCATAAGATACAGCTTTTTTTACTACCCATCTTTGGCTTCCTCCATTTATTTTTAAATTTCCCGGGGTCCCATTTTCTGTCTGTTAGGGAAAGGTTTTCGCTTCATACCTCTAATCATGTGTGATGTCAAATAAATCCCAGGGGAGAGAACCACCGTGTTGCCATCATTGTGGATAAATTTCCTGCCAACCGCAAAAGCCATTTGGAAGTCTTACTCTCATTTTTTCCTCTTTCTAGAAAACCACATCTGGTCAGGAGCCCAATGTGTCCCACTTGGACAAGAATGGAAATCTCTCTACTGGAATACAGTAAACACAGATTTTGTTTCCAAGTTAACACATGATGTAGTTCTATCATTATGTTTACAGAGAATAAGTTCTCAATGTCATATTAAATACAGATTCTGTGCCAAAAGAATAAGGATCAACCTGCCATCTCTATTTCCAGGAATTAGTCTTTTTTATTCCTCTAGTGGAGATGCTTGAGGACCTTTGCTCATTTTCCCCCTAAAGCTGTGAAGGAAAGTTAAAGGCCAAACGGTAGAACAGAATGAAAGAGGAAGAAAAGGGAGAAACTCAAAGAAACCTAGACTCTTGAACTTGAACTCGTATATTTTTGCAAAATAACTGAATGAATTGGTCCCAAATCTTCAGAGGGCTCTCCACCTATTTCTCAATGAACTGAGAAGCATGGAGGTTTCGGGGTGGGGCTGAGGAGGTGAAAACCTGTGCTTTGATTCAGGGAGGGTGTCACGCTTCTAAGCTTCATTAGGAACTGGATAATGGCAAGGTACCCAGGGAGCATGCTGGGTTCTGGCTCCTTGCTTAATCCTCACCCTGCCCCAGGGTAAACTCAGAAAACCAAGTCAGATCATCATAATGAAGTGCATGGCTGCTGGTACCTGAGATGGAAGCCATGATGTCATCTTGTCATAATTGACTTCGGGTTTGTCACCCTCAGCTCTTCTCTGATTGGAGCCAATAGCTTCTTTCAGATCTGAGATACCCTGATGCAGACCACGCCTACCCTCAGAGATGATCTCATGAGGAAGCTGAGTTGCATAACAAACATCTCTCCTGCTCAGCCACCTCCACTCTTGTTCAAGAGACCCTGGAGATAGCACACACCCACACCAAAATATCAGGAAGCTCTCTTATCAGCAATCTTTCTGTATCTATGAAATCAGGCATTCCAACCATGGCAGAACCTCCTGAGTGGGCCAGAGCTTCAGGGTCAGGAAAAGCTGGGGCCTAATGACGTTTCTAATCAAACCACTCTCCAGGGGATTTCCATTTAACATATTGTGATTGCGCAGTAATGTTAGTTTTTGCCAATTAATTTATTACCTTTTAAAATCTTGTAATATCTTCAACACAGTCTTTTACACACTCATTTATACATATAACATATAAAATTTTATTACATATTACAAATAATTGATATACATGAAGAACTCTTTATGTTTAAATCCCAATAACCAGTACACAGGCTTGAGGCATGTAGTAGCCAGGATGTAGTTTAGGAAACCCAAATAATTCTAGGTACTTGATTGAAGAAGTTTTAATATTTGGAATTTAGTGTTTTAAAAATCATTGAAGAAGCAAGTTTTAGGTTGTAACTCTTGGAATGACTCTCAGAACAATAAGCATCAGTCAGTGGGGGAATTATTGCCTCGGGTCATCACTGGAGCCAGGCAGGCTAGGTTGGAAGCTGTAGGCACTAATACCCAAAACGTCGAGACGTGACTGTTCCTGAGACTCAGGAAATCAAAGATAAACACTGGGGAAACCTAGAAGAAATCCATGACTCTCCTGAATCCACAGTGAAAGCCAGAAACTGTAGGGAGGTTGGCTGGGCGTGGTAGCTCACGCCTGTAATCCCAGCACTTTGGGAGGCTGAGGCAAATAGATCACAAGGTCAGGAGATCGAGACCATCCTGGCCAACATGATGAAACCTCATCTCTACTAAAAATACAAAAATTAGCTGGGTGTGTTGGCACATGCCTGTAGTCCCAGCTACTCGGGAGGCTGGGGGAGGAGAATCGCTTGAACCTGGGAGGCAGAGGTTGCAGTGAGCCGAGATCATACTACTGCACTCCAGCCTGGTGACAGAGTAAGACTCCATCTAAGAAAATAATTATAAAAAAAAAGAAGTTGTAGGGAGGCCTAGCTTCATCCCTGCTTCACTAGTCTCGCTTCATATCAGGGGACAGCAAGCATGTGCTAGAAAGGTCCAGAGAGTCCAGATTTGTGGCTTTGTGGGCCATAGACTCTGTCACAACCACTCAACTCTGCCATTACACTGTGGAAGCAGCCAAAGTAATAAGTAAATGAACGAGTATTCTGTGCACCTGTTTACAAAAACAGACTTGGTCCCTGGGCCATAACTGGCCAAGCCTCACTCTAGTAAATCTAAATGGAACTAATTTACCTCCAGAATCCTAGCTGCAAAGGAGTCTTCAAAATGTATTTTTTAGCTTTCTAATTAAATGGCCCTGAGACCATGAAGGAGTACCGCATTCCTGTCTGATGAAAGCACACCGCTCCTGCTGCTGTTTATTTGTTTGAATGCAAAGAAAGCAGTAGCCAATATAAAAGGCACATACCAGGAGACAAGAGCTGTGTTGATTTGCTCCAGCGAAAAAGCTACCACTTGAAGAATGGCTACGGTTATAGTCACGTATTATTACATGTATGATAATTTATTGTCATTCTCCAAGAATCACCTGTCCTCTGCATGAAGAGGACCTGAGAGTCACCTCCTCTGCATCTTGCAAGTCTTGGATGGCGCGCCATCGTTGAAATTCACCAGACATACTTACTGATTTTGGTTTTACAGGGAACGGTAGTTCCACGGGTTTCCATTTGACAATTTCCACTGTAGGGATCCTAGCCCCACCCTCCACATTGATAATGAAATCAATGTGGAGATTTGACCAGTTGTTGAGTGTTTCTATCTCAACTTTACATTCAGGAGCTAGAAAAATAACCACAAGATGGGCTTCTAGAGCCACTGGCCTACTGTGAAATAGACTTAGGCCCAAAGTTCATTTCTCCCCTGACCATCTCACCTCCCACATCAATCTCCAAGCTGGGTTGGATTTGTATCAGCCCAGAGCCTGTGCCTATGAATCCCTGAAAATCTGGGTTTCTCCCTTTCCCCTGTGCATGGTCATCCTAGTTAATAGCTTCAGGTAATTTCTTGGATGGTAGGAGAAAGACAGAGTATGCTCTTGAGGCAGTTTCTCTAGGGTCGAGCTCAAGGGGAACCAACCGCCTCTTCTCTCAGAAACTTTCCATAGTGTCTGTTCACTCAAAACTCAGGAGTGTTGACTCAAGTGTTTTTTAGTTTAGAGATCAGAGAGGTTGTCTGTTGATTTCATGGACACCAGGACCCCACCCTGGAGGCCTGTGGGCCCAATCATCCTGACCACGACTTGGCCCTGCTGCTAGTCATGGTGGTCACTCTCATCTTGTCTCTGACACCAGAGTTAACTCTTCTGGAGTTAAGGCTTATGAAGGAAAGTTAGAGGTCCAGGCCACCATCAGATGAATCCATCACTCAACTGACTATGACAGGAATATAAAGCTGGTTTTACCTTTTTAATTTGTTAAATAAAAGAACTGTGATTGTATTTAACACAGACTTCACGCTTGATTTCTTCTCCTATTTACATGTGACTGATATCTATGAAACAGTTTTTGTTGCGTTTGAGTGCTCATGACAAACTCAAAATTTGGAATTTAAGTTGGCGGTATTTGGGATTTTGCCTCTGCTGGGATAGATGAAAAAAGCCAGGGGTAAATAGGCTTTATGAGGCATTATCTGTCAACAGCCAGAATTGGAGTCCCTTGAGGAATCTAGAATCTACTTAGCTGAAGATTTATAGTATCCTGTCATGGAACTAGTGATTTCAAACTCTGAGAAAGTCTGCAAGGCTCTGTGATTTGGGATGATTTATCTGCAGCAGCCAGATTCCATAAGGCTCAACTCTGAAGAAGCATGAAGCAGCAGAGGGGAGATCCAGCCCAGAACCTGGTCTAGGAGAGACCCAAGTCTGGGTGTGAACCCCGCTATGCCAGTGTCATTATTCCTCTGCATAATGGGTTAGTACTGCCCGGGATGAGGATGGAATTTGTTCCCACAGGAAGGAATGCAACAAACAGGAATGGCTTTGCGCTCTAGCATGAATGAGTTCAGTAAAAAAAGCACAGACTCTGGAACCAAACTCGTTTGAATTCCCACCTCCACCATTTCCCAGATAAATTAATTTGTGTCTGAGTTTCCTCATCTCTAAAATGAGGATGAGGAACTTACAGGATTGCTTTGAGAATTAAGTAAGTTAACTCAATGTGAAGCATTGTGAGCAGTAGCCTGCATATGGCAAGTTCAATGAATTAGCTATGCCATCTATATGGGGGCAACAGGGCAGGAATGGGGACCCAGAAGATGAAGGCAGAGTCGCAGAGAACAGACCATACGCCCCTGGGCTCCACCTATCCCTGCAGGGGTGTTTGGATGGGATTGCACCTGCTCTGCTAATCCTTCTGTCTTTAATAACTGAGCTTCTCTCCCACAGTAGGAAAACATTGAGCTCTGCGGCCTGCCCAGGTGATATGCTCCAGGCAGAGGCATAAGGAGCTGCAACTACCTTTCGGCTGGCCTCTAGGTGTCTCTCAGGCCTGAATATAGAACAGCCCATTCCACCGACCTCTCTCTTCCTAGCCGTTCTTCTTCCCTTCCTCCCTCCCACTCTAGATATTTGTTAAACTAAACTGAATTCCAGCAGAAGTTCCATATTGTCTTCTAGAAAGACACTCTAATTCAAGCTACACTCTCCAAAAGCGTCCAAAAAACTGCGGAAAGAAATGTGCGTGGTCCCAGGCAAAGTGACCCATAGTGAACTGTCCCACTCATCCATTGTCCTGGGATGTATTCAGGGTTCTCAGGCAGGCAGCTCTCCTGCCACAGACATTTCCTTCGAGCTCAGACAACCTGAGCACACAGCCTGTGTTAGCGAATACGATGTCTTTGCGCAGCTCACTCAGGGATCCGTGCTTATCAGGGATATGGGCTTGCTGTTAAGAGACACAAACACTCTGGAGTTGTCCGAAGAATGGACCATGCAGGGCTTTGTCAGTATCAACACACTCTAGAGTAGCACTCTGTTCATCAACAGAACCAAAAGCCACCCACCAGGCAGGAGAGATGGTCTGGATGATGAGAGGGGTCCATCAAAGGAGCAGGGATGAAGAGAGAAGACAGATGGCACATGGCAATGCAGGACTGGCTTAGTTGACCCCCGCCTCGTGAGAACAACAAGAAAAGATGGCAGTTTTTGTTGTTGTTGTTGTCATTGGAAAACTATCTGCTTGATGGCACCAGAAAACAAGCCAATAAATAGTTACAGAACATGATCTGGGAGCAAAAGGAAAGACAGAGAGTGAGCCTAGCACCTGTTGCCAATCTTCCTGGAGACACCCGCTGCTTCCAGAAGCAGTCCAGAGGCAAGGAGAGGGAGCAGAGAGCTCCTGGCAGCCTTTCAGTGCAGCAGGGATAAGGTCTGGAGTTCCCGGCCCACCAAAGGGCAGGGAAGGCTCCTAAACCACCCATTCTGAGTCAGGACCATGAAAGGCTACATCCTATGAGCAAGGGTGATCCACAAGATCACAAGATCAAGCAAGGGTGATCCCTTGCTTGTTAATCACCTTTCGTGGGCACTGAATCCCAGTTTGGAATCACTTGTGAAATTGGATTATGAGGAACCTGAGCTGCTCAGGTCCCAGCTGCCACCAGGAGAAAATATAAATCTTGCCTGAAGGAAGATAACATCAGACCAGTCTTCAAATTGTTTCTACTACTCTTAATAAACAATTTTGCCATTCAGTCAGAAATGACCCAATATTCTCAAAACCAAAGCATGGGAATGTAAAGCAAGAAAGGCAATTTAAAAAATAGAAGCAATATCAAACCATCAAGTTGTACACCTTAGACATATACAAATTTAAGAAAAGAAAGACAGTAGAAGAAAACTCTGGTATTGTCCCCAGAATAGAGTTATCAGAACTAGACTTAAAAAAAAATTATTTAAAGCATGCATCAAAGAAAGAATATCAGAAAGAGCTCCCATGTACAAATTATGCATCCTCACCAATTATATACACACTTACTTTTTTGGAGTATTTAAAAATAAATCACAGGCATAATATCATTTTACCTCTAAGGACTTCAGCATATAATTTTAATGGCCTAACCATTATATCATTATCATGCCTAACAAAATAAACAAGAATTTCTCAATAGCATTTAAAATCCAGTTTGAGTCACAGTCTATAAATTAACTACCTCAATATGTTTAAGCAGATCATGAATAAGTCTAAAAATTTTGACAGAAAACTGGAAACTTTTAAAGAAAAACAATTGACATTCTAAATTTGAAAAATAAGATTGTTGATATTAAAGCTTATAATGGGCTAAATATCAGATGAGATGTAGCTAATGAGAAAATATGTGAATAGGAATATAGATTAGAAGAGAAGATTCTAAATAAAGCACAGAAAGACAAACAGATGTGAAAAAATAAAGGAAAGAGTGAAAAACAAGAGAACACAGTGTCCTGTTCAGAGGTAAACAGTGCAGACTGGAACAAAAGCAATATTAAGAGACACTGGGTGAAGATTTTCCCAAACTAATGAAAGATATTTCATTGAACACAGTTTATGCCCCTTGTCAGATGCATTCAGCATCTCCTGACTCCAGGGACCTGCACCCCTTATTTGTGGAGGTCTCAGCTGCTGCTGCCCCAGCTCCTACCGTAGCTGCCACCACATCACACCCAGGGCCACTGGGGTCTCAGCCCTTACTCCATGAGGTGAGCCCAGATTCTCCTCACCCCATGGAGCTGTTTGATCACTGCTCAGTTAATCTGGAAAATAATAATGAAATGATAATTAGAAATGTTCCATATGTTTGGAAGGTGAGGAATAAATTTCTAAAGAACTCAAAGATCAATGAAGACATTACAATGGAAATTACAAATTATCTTGAACTTGATAATAAAAATGTGAACACTTGTGAGATACAGCATATGAAGTGCTTAGAGGGAAATTTTTAAACTTAAACAGATATATTAAAGAACATAAATGTTTAAATATCAAGTGGCCTAAGTGTCCATCTAAAGAACTTAGAATGAGATTACCAAATTAATTAAAAAAAAAAGACAAAGTTGGAGGAAGAGAATAAAAAGAGAAGAAGAGTCATAAATGGAAAGGGAGGGGCACATCACTATAGGTCATGGAGATAGGAACATGATAGTAAGATGATAATTACAATAGACCAATAAACTTAAATTTTTAAGAGAAAAGTAAACAAATCCCTAGGAAAATCCAATTCACCAAAGCTGACCTCAGAAGAAATAATAAACATGGATAATCCTATAATATTGAAGAAATTAACACCATAAATTAAAACCTTCCCTTAAAGAAAACTCCAGACCCAAATGGCTGCACCAGTGAAAAACTAATGCCAATCTTACACAAACTCCGCCAGAGAACAGAAATCAATGAAACCCTGAGGAACCTGTTTTCTGAAGTCTGCACGACCTTGATACCAAAACCAAACATCATTGTAAACAATAAAAAGAACAGGCAAATTCCTCTCATGCATATTGATGCAAAAATATTTTTTACAGGGAAGGGAAGCAGGGTGGTGGGATGAAGAAAAGTTGGTTCATGTGTACAAGAATAGAGTTAGAAGGGATAAGGTCTAGTATTCTATAGTATAGCAGAGAAATTATAGTTAATAATAATTTATTGCATATTTCAAAATGGCTAGAAGAATTGTAATGTTTCCAACAAAAAGAAAATATAAAGTCTTGAGACAGTGGATATTGCAGTTACCCTGATTTGATCATTACACAATGAATACAGGTATTAAAATACCACATGTACCCCCAAAATATACAGCCATGATGTATCAACAAAAATACAAACTTTTTTTAGCAAACAAATGATGACTGAGAGAGACAAGAGATTTTCTGGAGCAAAGCGGCAGAGTCCTCTTCACTATGGGGGTTTGTCAGGAGGGCGGCTTTGGCTGGCTGGTTTGGAGCATTCATAGAGTGCTCTGTCATCCCTCACCACCTCCTGCCCAACAGCCTGTATCACATAGGCCTTGTCATCTGTGGTCTGACTCCACCTGCTTTTATGTGTGATTTGGGAGACATCACCTCATTTTGTTATAAATGCTGTTCATGGATACTGGGTTTTTATTATTCCAATTGCTCTGTCTGGATTTGTTGAGGGATTCCAGAACATTCACAATTATGCCACCACTGCTGCATTCTTGCTCAGGGTCTAACCCATTCCTTTAACATCAATGCTAGTCCATAGTATGTATGCTGCATTGTTTTTACAGCACTTTCACCATGGATATATATTCAGATTGTGTTCTGTATTTTTCTGTTATAATAAATACACAAGAATATCTTTGGGCATATTTCTATTTTTTTTAATTTTTGTAAAACATGTTGCTAAAAGTGGGATTTCTACATCATAGAGTTAACAGATGATACTCTCAGATTACTTCCCCTAACATTTGGGGCAATGCACACTCCCATCTGTAAAATCAGAGAGTACCAGTTTCTCTAATATTGGCTCCTATCAATTTTCTTTAATTTGTTAAAATTTGATATTTTGGCATTTTGGTGTGTTAATTTTAATTTTCCTAATACTAATGAGTTTGAGAGTTTTAATATTCTCTTGCTTTTTGGATTTTCTCTTGCCTATTCATGTCCCTTGATATTTTTCAATTGGATCTTGATTTTTCCTTTTCCAAAGAAATTCTTTGTATATGAGAGATATTAAACCTTTGTCCATATATGGTGAAAATGTTTTACCCTGTCATTTCCTATTGGACTCCTTCTAATGTTGTTTGCCATATAGAAATGATTAACTTCTATCGTGAAACCAGCCACTATCTGCCCATATGTCCTTTGAGGTCTGTTTGTTGCTTGAGAAGGGCTTTTTCACCTCAAGGTTAGGCAACATTCTTCTATATTTTCTTCTAACACTTGTAAAGGTTTGTTTTACACTTAGTTATTTGATAGAGTTTGGATCTGTGTCCCCACCCAAATCTCATTTTCAATTGTAATACCCAAGGTTGGAAATGGGCCTGGTGGGAGGTGATTGGATCACAGGGTTGGCTTCTCATGGTTAAGCACCATCCTCCTTGGTGCTGTCTCATGATAGAGTTCTAGATAGAGATCTGGCTGTTTAAAAGTGTTTAGCACTCCCTGCTCTCTCTCTTGATCCTGCTCCTGTCACGTAAGACATGCCTACTCCCCCTTTGCCTTGTGCCATGATTGTAAGTTTCCTGAGGCCTCCCCAGTCATGCTTCTTGTGCAGCCTGCAGAACCGTGAGTCAATTATATCTCTTTTCTTTATAAATTATCCAGTCTCAGGTATTTCTTCAGAGCAGTGCAAAAATGAAATAATACATTATTTAAACCTGGATTTTTTGTGTGTGGAACAAGATAGGGGTCTATCTTTGTTTTCTTCCAAGTGACTGATTGTTGTTTACTCAGAATTAATCCATTTCCACCTCCTCCTTACTAATAATATTCCAAACTTGTTCAGGACATAAACTCTCTACCGCATTCTTCAGGAAAAGATAATCCTAATCTAGAGATTACATTCGCTTGGCTAAGCTCATAGCTCTTTCCACAGATTGGCTCAAAAGTGGGCACGTGAACCAGCCCTAGCGGAAACAATGTGAGGAGAGTTGTGCTGGGGGATTTGCAGAAGGTTCTCTCTTGCTCTTCTTGGTCCATGTGAGATGTTATCATCTCTTCCTCAAAGAAAGGGCCCTGAGTGGGTGTGAGGCCTGGGGGTGCTACAACATCTGTTCACCTATGCAGGAGGTGCTGGCACAGAAGAGGCACCACTGGGAGACTCTCTAGGAGTGGAGGTAGAGCCACCAGACAACCCGTTCTGAAGGCCTGCGTCTCTACGATTTCATCCTCCTTAAATGAAATTCTAAACCTGTCTTTATGTCTAAACCTGCCTCATTATGTCTTCCTTTATGTCTAAACCTGTCTCATTAAATTCATTTCCATTTACTTCGTAGCTTTTATTATTATTATAAATTGGCAGTTTTTCATTTGATTTTCATCTATTGATTTTTCTTTAAAGATATTAATATTTATGTCTTATTTTGTGTACAAAATATCTTTTGTATGCAACAGTTTTTATAATCCGGTCTATTGTATTCTCTAAGCCTGCAATCCTATCTCCTACAAAAAAAGATCATTTTGATCTTTCTATTCTAACCTTGGTATGACTTACTTATTTTTTCTCATTTTATTATATTAGCTAGACTCTCAAAAATAATGTTGTTTAATAATGGTGATTGAGGCATTGCAGTCATGTTCCACATTTCAGTTTTTTCACAATACATGGATTTTTAAATGAACTACCTTCATTATCTCTCAGTAGCTTCCTCCTAGTCCTATTTTACTTACAGCTTTTGTGATAAACAGCTAAAAATTACTCAAACGTGATTTTTAAATCTGCTGATTTAATTATATGGTTCTTTAATGTGTTCATATAATGAGTACGCTAAGCATGTTAAACCTCTTTTTCATTTCTGGAACAAGTCCGACTTGGTCAAGCAGGATTCATTTTCTAATTTACCGCTGAATTTGATTCACTAATATTTTAGAGTTTTTTAGTTTTGCATCTATATTCCCAAATGGAATTGATTCATTGTTTTTCCTTTTACTTTGTTCTTTTTAAAGTCAGATTTTGTTCTATACAAAGTCAAGGCATAGTAAAAAATAATAATAAAATAAAAAATAAGGAAATAAAGATCAATAAATAAAGTCAGATTTGGTATTAAAATCATAATGACTGAACAAAATAAATGAGAAATTTTCATCTTTTCCTGTGATCTACCACAGTCTGAATAATGTGAAAATTATATTTTATTAATTGAGACATGTTCCCTAGTGGCAATGTTCTATCATGATATGCTTCGTAATGTGAATAGTACCACAAATGTGTTTTCTTGCCTGAATAAACAGCTTCTTTGAAGAAGCTTTTTCTGTAAAAATAGTTAATAATAACAACACAGGCTCCCAAATTTTAACATTTGGAGAAAAAGTACAAATTTAGAGAAAGCATTCCAATTCATGTAAACATCACGTCATATTTCATGCTCAAATTATATTTCCAAATCAATATTATTATTCATAAAAAGGCATTCTCATATGGCTTCATTGAAACAAATAAATATGTACTTTTGAGGGAATGGAAAATATACTTATCAAGCATCCACGAATTCATCATCACAACAGGAGCAGCAGTAAAATGGAAATTGTACCGCTGAAATGCGCAACAATAGCCCAATCCACTCAACCTAAGGAAATGGTCATTTGACACAAACAATTACTCATTCATTTCCTACTTTACAAGGATACAGTGAAGATAAAAAGATTTCCATGAGAATGCTTCAGGGCGTTTCAAAGGAAACTGCATTCTTTGTATGATCACCATTATTGTCAAGACAACCAATTTAAAAATGACCTATCTCTGGGGTGACTAAAGGGTATGGCCATTTATGGTGTGGTTTGCAAAGCTTTCAACTATGAAAAATGATTCTTATTCTTGGCTCTGCCACAAAATGGAATTATTCAATAGACACTATGTGCCAGAAAAACAGTAGGCTTTTCCAGAGAGCTCTCAGGCTAAAATTAGATGATAGTTACCCAGCTGTAGACCAGTTATTAAAGAATCCATTAAGCATATTGCTAAGCTATCCCAGTTGAGTAAAAAGTCACATAATTTTATGAATAGAACCTGAAGCCTTACATATAATCATGTGAGCTAGCTCTATTGTCTTACAGAATGTAAGCTGGTTCTCAAGGTGAAGTGATTTGTACAAGGTATCCTTTATTCTTCCATTTATTCTGCAAGGATGTCAAAAATGGTACAAGAGGTTGAGGAAATAGTGGTGAACAAATAGAAATGTTCCTTGCTCTCAAAATATTTGCAGCTTGGGGAAGAACATAAAGGTCAAAACAGATGATCATGTGATACATGGTACTGAAATAGGCCAAGTTTTCAAAGATTGTCACCTTTCTCGCTCACCCTGTTTTCTTTTCTAACATAAATTTTTATTTTTCCATCAAGATATAGAATCTTTTTCCTTGTATCTGTGATTTGTTGCAGGCAATAACAGATGTGGCAGAAGTGATGCTGGGCAGTTGTGAGGCTGGGCCTCAGGAGGCAGGCAACCTCTGCCTCACTTCACGTAACATTCCTCCTTGGAACCCAGCTGCCATATTGTGAGGAAGCCCAAGCATACAGATGGAGAAGACCACAAGGGAAACTACTGAATCCCTCCCCTCACCTCACCCCCAGCCAACAGCCCTAGCTGAATCCTAGCCATGTCTAACACCAACTGCCAGCCACGAGACTCAGGCACTTTGAAATGGGGCATCCCAGTATCCCAGCCAAGCAGACGAACCAGCTGGTTCACCCAGAAGGAATCATAAAAAATAATAAATTGTTGTTTTAAAACCACTACATGTGACATGGTTTATTATGCATCAACAGATGACTGAAACAGGTTATGAAGGCAGACCAGAAACGTTGCTATGAAATAGCAGAGTATGAAACCTACTTAGGGAGGGGAGGAGGACTTAGGAAATTCTGAACAGCTGTTCACCTGGCCATGACTGGAGCAGGAGCACTTCAGTCAAAGGGTAAGGGAACCTGTGGAGACCTTCAAGAAGGAAAGAAGGGGTTTGGCCAAGGAGCTGACATGGCCTGAAATGGCTGAAGAGTTTTAATTCAAGGAGAAAGTGGCTAGCTATTAATCTGGGGAGGGTGGTATGGCCTGGCAGGAATTACCTAAGGCCATGGGAAACTACACAGCTTCTTATAGACAGAACCCTGATTAGGATCCAGAATTGCTGGCTCTCAATTTAGTGTTTTTTCAGCTAAATGACATCATCCTCAATGAATGCCTCCAATTCAATGAAACAACACAAACAGCCACAGAGACAGTGCTACTGTGTCCCCCATGGGCTACCATCAGCCATGCTGGGTCCATGTGCATTCAGCTGTGGTCCAGGAGGTTGCCTGAGACCCTCCTCTGCATGTTTGCTCTTCCTTTGTCCTTCTCAGCTCTCAGAGAGCTAGCATCAGGAGTCTGGCCCCTTCACGTCTATTCCCCAGAGGCAGAAGATGGGGCAGAGCCTGTGGTCAGGGCACATGTCCCCTAAGGAAGCTTTGGATGGTCATCAACAACAGCCTGTGTGTATGTATCATGTCACGTATAGGATAGCCAGGTCTTACACAACCTTATTGAGAGGAGGTTGTTTCACTGCAGTTCACATAGGAACCAGGTGCATCTCCAGACACCACAGAGAAGCAAGAGGACCCCCAGAGGAAACCAGAGACGGGTTGCCCCACACCTGGCTCTCCCTGGAGTGAGGCGGCTTGCAGGTAACCCAGGAGTGACCATCCCTCACTCATCAGATACAGAGACAGGAAGGAGGGTGGAGGAATCAAAATTACGAGGAGGGAGGATGTTCCCTCTCTGCCAATAGCTCTGGAATCCATATAATGTGCACTGGCCTGGCTTCTGTCTCAGCCCTTGCTGTTGGCTGGTAGGTCCCCTCCTTTTATATCTTCTGCTCAGTTTCCTATCAAGTAGCATTTGATGAATTCAATATGCCTGTCCGAAGTGATGCCTAAAACCCCTGCATATTGGCCACTGAAAAGTAGCCATTGGCAGGCACCAGGACAAAAAGGTGACAAGAGGAACAGAGCAGGTGACAGGAGGAACAGAGCAGGTGAAGGATTAGTCTGGTCACTACCCAGCCTTGCACCATTTGGGGCAGGTCTCCTCCACTTCTTCCTCTGTGAAGCAGGGGTAATAACAGAGTTCTCTCCACCTCCCAAGACTGTGGGGAGCAAACGGAAGAGTAGAGTAGCATTCTCATAAACTGTACATCACTATTCAACTGTGAATTATGTATTTGATTGAACCATACAAAGTAGCCAAGAATCAACTAAAAAATTATCAATTTAGGTCAAAAATGACAAAAGTAGGTAATTCTTGGCAATGTCATATGGTTCAAGCTAATTTTTAGCCTATCATGTAACAACTACCTTTTTCACTGAAAAGTAAAACATAGGGCCGGGCGCAGTGGCTCATGCCTGTAATCCCAGCACTTTGGAAGGCTGGTGCAGGTGGATCATGAAGTCAGGAAAGTGAGACCATCCTGGCCAACATGGTGAAACCCTGTCTCTGCTAAAAATACAAAAATTAGGTGGGTGTGGTGGTGTGTGCCTGTAGTCCCAGCTACTCAGGTGGCTGAGGCAGGAGAATCACTTGAACCCGGGAGGCGGAGCTTGCAGTGAGCCGAGGTCACGCCACTGCACTCCAGCCTGGTTACAGAGCAAGACTCCGTCTCAAAAAAAAAAAAAAAAAAAGCAAAACACAATAGACTCTATGA
Source organism: Cacajao melanocephalus (assembly GCA_963573385.1). Taxonomy (NCBI): domain Eukaryota; kingdom Metazoa; phylum Chordata; class Mammalia; order Primates; family Pitheciidae; genus Cacajao; species Cacajao melanocephalus. Next base: position 152,490 of record CAUYLG010066286.1, read on the forward strand.
TAACGTAGTTTTATAAATTCTCACTGCGCCTTGTCCCATAACTGATACTTTAATATTCTGATATGCACATTTGACAGAGCTAGAAGCAAGCAAAGAGGTTAAAATATGAACAGAGCATGTTATAGAGAGGTCAAGAGTGTGGTGCCAGGATGTCTTTGCTCGAGTTCCAGTCCTGGATTTTCTAGTATTCCCTCTGTGACCTTGGACAAGTTCCTTAATCTTTCTGTGGCTCACTTTTCTCATCTGTAAAATGAAATTAATAAGAATATCTACTCCACAGGATTTACGTAAGGAGGACATGAGTCAGTCAGAAAGTGTGAAGCGTACAGGAACGGGCCTAGCCCTTGGTTTTCTACTTCATGATGTTATTTTTACTGGATTTTGCATTTTGCCCTAGATAATTTTGAATTTAATTCTACAAAATAACATTTTAGAGCTGGAAGGAAACTTTTAAATATTCAGTGGGTTTTTACATGTCTGTAGGTCTACCTGCTCTAGGAGCAGTAAAAGGCAATTAATTTTATAGAGCTTCTGTGAATCTTTTCTACCTGAAAATTCCAAATATATGATTACTGGATGGCCCTTGAAGTTGAAACATGGAGAGTCTCTTTCTCTGTTTCCACAGGAAGCCTTGGTATTTCAAGCCTGCTAGCCACAAAATCTAACTTTTTGACCAACTTTAATAAGACATAACGTGGGTTCTCGTAACTGATACTCTTAGGGGTAAAAGAACTCTGGGATGCAAATGTTACTAGCATGTTAAGAAGAAAAGTTTAGCATGTTCCCTAATGTGAAAAGCCTTCTTTGATTCTTAAATTGTCTCAATATATAATTTTTTCTATTAAATTCTAAAAAAAAAATACAGGAATACCCATTGTAAGCAATTGTGCTGTACAATGGACGTTTTTACATTTTAAACGTCATATCTGTATTTCTCCAAGTGTGTTGTGAGGAATAACTGGGTTGTCATTACCTAGAATATCTGTAAAAATGCAGATTCCTGGACACCACAGCATTGCACATCTAGCAGCATTTTTGGCTTTTTAAAATTTGACAAATAAAAATTGTTCCTATGTATGGTGTACCATATGATGTTTTGAAATATGTAGACATTATTGAATGCCTAGATCAAGCTAATTAACATACATAGTACCTCACACACTTATCTTTTTTGTGGTAAAACCATTTAAAATCTACTCTTAGCAATTTTTAAGTATGCAATACGTTGTTATTAACCATAGTCACCATGTTATATAACAGGTTTCTTGAATTTATTCCTTCCGTCTAATTGAACTGTTGCATTCTTTGACCAAGATCTCTCCAGTCTTCCTGCCTGCACTCTCCAGTAACCACCATTCTACTTTCTGCTTCGAGTGATTTCAACTTTCTTAGATTCCACACGTAAATGAGATCCTGTGGTATTTGTCCTTCTCTGCTTGGGTTATTTCACTTAGGTTCACCCATGCTGTTGTAAATGACAGAACTGCCTTCTTTTGTGGTTGAATACACAATATTTCATTGTATGTGTATACCACATTTCTTTTATTATTTCATCCATTGATGGACATTTAAGTTAATTCATATCTTGGCTATTGTGAAGAATGCTGCACCGAGCATGGGAGTGCAGATATTTCTTTGACATACCAAGTTCATCTCCTTTGGATAGATACCCAGCACTGGGATTGGTGAATAATGGGGTAGTTCTATTTTCAATTCAAATTTTTTATTTAGCGATAAGGTTTCTATTTACTGGGCACCTACTATGTGCTTGACACTGTGCTAAGTACTGCATATATATTATCTCTTTGAACCTTGCAGAACCTGTATGCTACAGAAATTGCTATCATCCTTTCTATTTTGCAGATGCCAAGAAGAGACTTCAGTCCCATAGTAGGGTACAGTTAGCAAACGAGAGAGCTTGATTGTGCTGATGGTTTTATGGTTTATCTATGTCAAAATTTACGAGATTGTACCCTTTAAGTATGTACATCATTATATATCAATTTTTTACAGCCATTTTTAAAAAATTAAAGCAAAAGTAGTAACTGACTAGCAAGTTAGATGAAGTCACAAGCCGTAATTCTGCAGAGGACTCTGATGAAGTGAACCAAATGAAGAGGTCTAAAATAGATCTTTTAGTGGATCTAAAGGCACAGCTAAGGAGGAGGAATGAGTCCTAGTGTTCTACAGCACTGTGGGGGGACTACAATAAACAGCAGTTTATGCGTATTTTCAAATAGCTAGGTGAGCAAATTTTGAATGTTTTCAACATAAAAAAATAATAAATGTTCGATGGACATGCCAATTACCCTAATTTGATCATCGCACATTGTATACATGTATTAAAATATCACACTGGAGTAGAGGGAAAATGGTGGATAGGAGGCAGGACTAACTTGCAGCTCCCATTTGGATGGACAGGACAGTGTGTGGAGACCCACATTGCAAACTTTTGCTCCAAGAACTACTGCAGGAATATACCAGGAAAGCCAAAAGGATCCACAGACCCTTTGAAAGAGGTGGATTGCCCCTTCAGGCTCCGTGGGACAGACGAGGAGCTGTAAATCTGCTTGCTTTCTCAGCTGGGAGGCTTGTAGCCTGGGTCAGTTCTCAGCCCTGCTCACTGGGTGCCTGCAAATAAACTCAGTGCTGTTGGAAGGGCACAGTGGGAGGGAGACCAGCCTTTTGGGCTGTGGGTTGCATGGGAGCTTGGTAAGGCCTGTGGCTGTCAGCTTTCCCCTACTTCCCTGGCAACATATATGACACAGCAGAGGCAGCCATAATCCCCCTGGAACATAACTCCATTGGCCTGAGAATCACACTCCCATCCCCCACAGCAACCACAGCAATCCCCACCCAAGAATCTGAGATCAGATCCATCTAACCCTGCCTCCACCTGATAGTCCTCTACCCACCCTGGTAGTCAAAGAAAAATGACATAATCTCTCTGGAGCCCTATGGCCCTGCCTACCACCTGATCCTCCCTATACTATCACAGCTGAGGTGCTCTTGAAAGCACCATCTCTTGGCTGAAGGCCAACCAATATAAAACCAGTACACTTAACTAAAATACAACGAAGGACCCTCACAGAGTCCACTTCACTCCCCTGCTGCCACCATTGGAGCAGGTGCTGATATCCATGGCTGAGAGACCTGAAGGTGGATCATATCACAAGACTCTTGGCAGACACTACCCAGTACCAGTCCAGAGCACAGTAGCTCCACTGGGTGGCTAGAGCCAGAAGAGAAATAACAACCGCAGTTTGGCTCTCAAGAAATCCCATCCCCAGGGTAAAGGGGAGTGCACTATATAAAAGGAGCACCCTGTGGGACAAAAGAATCCAAACAGCAGCCCTTGAGTCCCAGATCTTCTCTCTGACACAATCTACCCAGGAACCAGAAAAACAATTCTAGTGTTTGACAAACCAAGTTTCTTTAACACCCCAAAAAGATCACACCACTTCACAAGCAATGGATCCAAACCAAGATGAAATCTCTCAATTGCCAGAAAAAGAACTCAGAAGGCCAACTATTTTCCCATCCCCAATCAGTCAAAGAGGTACCAGAAAAATGGCCAACTTAGAGAAATTTTAAAAAAAATGATATAGGATATAAACAGAAAAATCTCTAGTCAAACAGACAGCATAAATAAAAAACAATCCCAACTTCTGGAAATGAAGAACACACTTGGAGAATTGCACAATGCACTGGAAAGTCTAAGCAACAGAATCAAACAAGTAGAAGAAAGAATTTCAGAGTTCGAAAGCAAGGATTTTGAATTAACCCAATCCAATAAAAACAAAGAACAAATAATTTTTAAAAATGAACAAAGCCACCAAGAAGTTTGAGATTATGTTAAACGACCAAACCTAAGAATAATTGGTGTTCCTTAGCAAGAAGAGGAAAGCTTGGAAAACACATTTTAGTGAATAATCAAGGAAAACTTCCCTGGCTTTGCTAAAGATCCAGACATCCAATAGATGGACCTAAAAAAGAAGGAACGTTTTTAGAAGGAACTAATAAAACACCTGGGCAATTCATCACAAAAAGGTCATTGCCTAGGCACATAGTCATCAGGTTATCCAAAGTTAAGACAAAGAAAAGAATCTTAAGAGCTGTGAGGCAAAAACATCAGGTAACCTACAAAAGAAAACCTGTCAAATTAACAGTAGACTTCATGCAGAAACCCTACAAGCTAGAAAGGATTGGGGTCCTATCTTTAGCCTCCTTAAACAAAACAATTATTAGCCAAGAATTTTGTATCCAGTGAAACCAAGCTTCACAAATGAAGGAAAGACACAGTCTTTTTCAGACAAATGGTGAAACAATTTGCCACTACCTAGCCACCACTACAAGAACTGCTAAAAGAGCTCTAAATCTTGAAACAAATCCTCCAAATACACCAAAATAGACTCTCCCGAAAGCATACATCTCACAGGACCTATAAAACAACAACACAATGAAAAAAAAAAGAAGAACTAAGGTATTCAGGCAACAAATAGCACAATAAATAAAACAGTACCTCATATCTCAATACTAACATTGGATGTAAATGGCCTAAATGTTCCATTTAAAAGATACAGAATCACAAAATAGGTAAGAATTCACCAACCAGGTACCTGCTTTCTTCAAGAGACTCAGCTGACACGTAAGGACTCACATAAACTTAAGGTAAAGGGGTGGAACAAGATATTCCATGAAAATGGACACCAGAAGCAAGCAGGAGTAGCTATTCTTACATTAGGCAAAACAAACTTTAAAGCAACAGCAGTTTAAAAAGACAAAGAGGGACATTATATAATGACAAAAGGACTAGTCCAATAGGAAATATCATGATCCTAAATACACATGCACCTAACACCGGAGCTCCCAAATTTATAAAACAATTACTACTAGACCTAAGAAATAAACTAGATAGCAACACAATAATAGCAGGGGATTTCAGTACTCCACTAACAGCACTAGACAGGTCATCAAGACAGAAAGTTGACAAAGAAACAGTGGACTTAAACTGTACCCTAGAGCAAATGGACTTAACAGATATTTACAGAGCATTCTACCCAAAAACTGCAGAATATACATTTTATTCATCAGCACATTGAACATTCTCCAAGATAGACCATATGATAAGCCACAAAACAAGTCTCAACAAATTTAAGAAAATCGAAACTATAGCAAGTACTCTCTCAGACCACAGTGGAATAAAATTGAAAATCAACTCCAAAAGGAACCCTCAAAACCATACAAATACATGGGCATTAAATAATCTTATCCTGAGTGATCACTGAGTCAACAATGAAATCAAGATGGAAATTTAAAAATTCTTTGAACTGAATGGTAATAGTGGCGCAATCTACCAAAACCTCTGGGATACAGCAAATGCAGTGCTAAAAGGAAAGTTCGTTACAGTAAACGCCTACATCAAAAAGTCTGAAAGAGCACAAATAGAGAATCTAAGGTCACACCTCAAGGAATTAGATAAGAACAAACCAAACCCAAACCCAGCAGAAGAAAAAAAAACCAACATCAGAGCAAAACTAAATGAAGAAACACACACGACACAAAAGATAAATGAAACAAAAAACTGGTTCTTTGAAAAGATAAACAAAATTGATAGACCATTAGTGAGATTAACCAAGAAGAGAGAAGATTCAAATAAGCCAATAAGAAATGAAACAGAAGATATTACAACCGACATCATAGAAATACAAAAGATTATTCAGGGCTACAATGAACACCTTTATGCATGCCAACTAGAAAACCCAGAGAAGATGGATGAATTCCAGGAAATATACAAGCCTCCTAGACAAAATCAGGAAAAAATAAAAACTCTGAACAGACCAATAACAAGCAGTGAGATTGAAATGGTACATTTAAAAATCGCCAGCAAAAAAAGTCCAAGACCAGACAGATTCACAGCTGAATTCTATCAAATTTTTAAAGAATTGGCACCAATCCTATTGACACTATTACACAAGATAGAGAAAGAAGGAATCCTCCCTAAATTATTCTATGAAGCCAGTATCACCCTAAGACCAAAACCAAGGAAGGACATTGAAAAAAAAAAAAAAAAAAAAAAAAACTACAGGCCTGGCTCAGTGGCTCACACCTGTAATCCCAGTACTTTGGGAGGCTGACATGGGCAGATCATGATGTCAGGAGATCAAGACCATCCTGGCTAACAGGTGAAACCCTGTCTCTACTAAAAATACAAAAAATTAGCCGGGTGAAGTGGCACATACCTGTAGTTCCAGTTACTTGGAAGGCTGAGGAAGGAGAATTGCTTAAACTTAGGAGGCAGAGGCAGAGGTTGCAGTGAGCTGAGATCGTGCCATTGCACTCCAGCCTGGGTGACAGAGTTAGACTCTGTCAAAAGAAAGAGAAAGAAAGAAAGAAAGAATGAAAGAAGAAAAGAAAGAAAGGAAGAGAAAGAGAGAAAGAAAGAAAGAAAGAAGGAAAGAAAGAAAAAGAAAGAAAGAAAGAGAAAGAAAGAAAACTGCAGACCAATATCCCTGATGAACATAGGTGCAAAAATCCTCAATAAAATACCACCTAACTGAACCCAACAGCATATCAAAAAGATAATCCACCATGATCAAGTGGGTTTTATACCAGGGATGAAGGGATAGTTTAACATACATAAGTCAATAAATGTGATCCACCATATAAACAGAATTCAGACCAAAAATTACATAATCTCAATAGGCATAGAAGAAGCATTTGACAAAATCCAGCATTCCTTTATGATTAAAACCATCAGCAAAACTGACATAGAAGGGACATACCTTAAGGTAATAAAGGCCATCTATGACAACCAACATTATACTGAATGAGGAAAAGTTGAAAGCATTCTTCCTGAGAACTGGAAGAAGACAAGCATGCCCAGTTTCACCACTTCCATTCAACATAGTACTGGAAGTCTTAGCCAGAGCAATCAATCAGACAAGAGAAAGAAATAAAAGGTATCCAAATCAGTAAAGAGAAAGTCAAACTGTCACTGTTTGCTGATGGCATGAGCAATACCTAGAAAACCCTAAAGACTCATCCAGAAAGTTCCTAGAACTGACAAATTCAGCAAAGTTTCAGGACACAAAATTAATGTACACAAATCAGTAGCCCTGCTATACCCAAGAGTGACTAAACTGGTAATCAAATCAATAACTCAACCTCTTTTACAATAGCTGCAAACAAATAAAATAAAATACTAGGAATGTACTTAACCAAGGAGGTGAAAGACTTCTACAAGGAAAACTACAAAACACTGCTGAAAGAAAATTTGGCTGACACAAACAAATGTAAACACATCCCATGCTCACAGATGGGTAGAATCAATATTGTTAAAATGACCATACTGCCAAAAGAAATCTACAAATTCCATTCAATTCCCATCAAAATATCATCATTCTTTATAGAACTGGAAAAAACAATCCTAAAACTCATATGGAACCAAAAAAGAGCCTGCATAGCCAAAGCAAGACTAAGCAAAAAGAACAAACCTGGAGACATCACATTGCCTGACTTTAAACTATACTATAAGGCCATAGTCACGAAACAGCATGGTACTGGTGTAAAAACTGGCATATAGACCAATGGAACAGAATAGAGAACCCAGAAATAAAGCCAAATACTTACAGAAAACTGATCTTCAATGAAGCAAACAAAAACATAAAGTGGAAAAAAACACACCCTATTCAACAAATGGTGCTGGGATAATTGGCAAGCCACATGTGGAAGAATAAAACTAGATCCTCATCTCCCACCTTATATAAAAATCAACTCAAGATGGATCAAACACTTAAATCTAATACCTGAAACCATAAAAATTATAGAAGATAACAATTTACAAACCCTTCTAGACATTGGCTTAGGCAAAGACTCCATGAGCAAGAACCCAAAAGCAAATGCAACAAAAACAAAGATAAATTGATTGGACTTAATAAAACTAAAAAGCTTCTGCACAGCAAAAGAAATAATCAACAGAGTAAACAGACAACTCACAGAATGGGAGAAAATCTTCACAATCTATATATCTGACAAAGGACTGATATCCAGAATCTATAAGAAACTCAAAAAAATCAGCAAGAAAACAAACAGTTCCATCAAAAAGTGGGCTAAGGACATGAATAGACAATTCTGAAAAGAAGATACACCAATGGCCAACAAACATATGAAGAAATGCTCAACATGACTAATTATCAGGGAAATGCAAATCAAAACCACAATGCGATACCACCTTACTCCTCCAAGAATGAACATAATCAAAAAATAATAGATGTTGGTGTGGATGTGGTAAAAAGGGAAGACTTGTAGACTGTTGGTGGGAAAGTAAACTAGTAAAACCACTATGGAAAACAGTGTGGAGATTCCTTAAAGAACTAAAAGTTAAACTATCATTTGATCCAGCAATCCCACTCTTGGGCATCTACCCAAAGGAAAAGAAGTCATATACAAAAAAGATACTTGCACACACATGTTTGTAGCAGCACAATTTACAATTGCAAAAATATGGAACCAGCCCAAATGCCCATCAGTCAACCAGTGGATAAAGAAAATGTGGTGTACATATACACCATGGAACACTACTCAGCCATAAAAAGGAATCAAATAATGGCATTTTCAGCAACATGGGTAGATTTGGAGACCATTATTCTAAGTGAAGTAACTCAGGAATGAAAACCTAATATTCTCATTCATAAGTGGGAGCCAAGCTACAAGGATGCAAAGGCATAAGAATAACAAAATGAACTTTGAGGACTCAAGAGAAAGGGTCAGGCATGAGGGATAAAAGACCATGATAAATAAATATTAAATAAAACTGGTGAAAAAATCATACTATACTCCATAAATATGTACAATTATTATGTGTCAATTAAAAATAATTATTTTTGAATTTGTTTGATCTTGCTCTTCTAGTTCTTTTAATTTTGACAATAGGGTGTCAATTTTAGAACTTTCCTCGCTTCTCATGTGGGCATTTAGTGCCATAAATTTCCCTCTAGACACTGCTTTAAATGTGTCCCAGAGATTCTGGTATGTTGTATCTTCATTCTCACTGGTTTTGAAGAACATCTTTATTTCTGCCTTAATTTCATTATTTATCCAGTAGTCATTCAGGAGCAGGTTGTTCAGTTTCCATGTAGTTGTGTGGTTTTGCATGAGTTTCTTAGTCCTGAGTTCTAATATGATTGCACTGTGGTCTGAGGGACTGGTTGTTTGAATTCTATTATTTTGCATTTGCTGAGGAGTGATTGAGTAAGTGCAATGTGGTGCTGAGAAGAATATATATTCTGTGGATTTTGGGTGGAGAGTTCTGTAGATGTCTATTAGGTCAGCTTGGTCCAGATCTGAGTTTAAGTCCTGGATATCCTTGCTAATTTTCTGTCTCGTTGATCTGTCTAACACTGACAGTGGAGTATTAAAGTCTCCCACTATTATTGTGTGGGAGTCTAAGTCTCTTTGTTGGTCATCAAGAACTTGCTTTATGTATCTGGGTGCTCCTGTATTGGGTGTATACGTATTTAGGATAGTTAACTCTTCTTGTTGCATTGATCCTTTTACCACTATGTAATGCCCTTCTTTGTCTCCTTTGATCTTTGTTGGTTTGAAATCCATTTTATCAGAGACTAGGATTGCAACCCCTGCTTTTTTTTGCTCTCCACTTCCTTGGTAAATCTTCCTCCATCCCTTTATTTTGAATCTATGTGTGTCTTTGCATGTGAGATGGGTCTCCTGAATACAGCACACCAATGGGCCTTGACTCTTTATCCAATTTTCCAGTCTGTGTCTTTTGATTGGGGCATTTAGCCCGTTTACATTTAAGGTTAATATTATTATGTGTGAATTTGATCCTGCCATTTTGATACTAGTTGGTTGTTTTGCCCGTTAGTTGACACAGTTTCTTCATTGTATCAATGGTCTTTACCATTTGGTACGTTTTTGCAGTGGCTGGTACTTGTTGTTCCTTTCCATGTTTAGTGCTTCCTTCAGGAGCTCTTGTAAGGCAGGCCTGGTGGTGATGAAATCTCTCAGCAATTGCTTGTCCCTAAAGGATTTTATTTCTCCTTCACTTAAGAAGCTAGCAGAAGACAAGAAATAACTAAGATCAGAGCAGAACTGAAGGAGATGGAGACCAAAAAAACCCCTTCAAAAAGTCAATAAATCAAAGAGTTGGTTTTTTGAAAAGATCAACAAAGTAGATAGAATGCTAGCCAGACTAATAAAAAAAAGAGAGAAGAATTGAATAGATGCAATAAAAAAAATAATAAAGGTGACATCACCACTGATTCCATAGAAATGCAAACTGCCATAAGAGATTACTACAAACAACTCTATGCACATAAACCAGTAAATCTAGAAGAAATGGATAAATTCTTGGAAACTTACACCCTCCAAAGACTAAACTAGAAAGAAGTTGAATCCCTGAGTAGACTAATAACAAGGTCTGAAGTTGAGGCAGCAATTAATAGCCTATCAACCAAAAAAATGGGTTCACAGCCAAATTCTACCAGACATCCAAAGAGGAGCTGGTACCATTCCTTCTGAAACTATTCCAAACAATACAAAAAGAGGAAATACTCCCTAACTTATTTTATAAGACCAACATCATCCTGATACCAAAACCTGGCAGAGACACAACTTAAAAAAAAAATTTCAGGCCAATATCCATGGTGAACATTGATGCAAAAATCTTCAATAAAATACTGGCAAACTGAATGCAACAGCACATCAAAAAGGTTATCCATCATGATCAAGTAGGCTTCATCCTGGGGATGCAAGTCTGGTTCAACATATGCGAATCTATAAACATAATCCACCACATAAACAGAACCAAAGACAAAAACCACATGATTATCTCAATAGAAAGAGAGAAGGTCTTCAACAAAATTCAATAGCCCTTTATGCTAGAAAACTCTCAATAAACTAGGTATCAATGGAACGTATCTCAAAACAGTAAAAGCTATCTATGACAAACCCACAACCAATATCACATTGAATGGGCAAAAACTGGAAGCATTCCCTTTGAAAACTGGCAGTAGACAATGGTGCCCTCTCTCACCATTCCTATTCAACATAGTATTGGAAGTTCTAGCCAGAGCAATCAGGAAAGAAAAGGAAATAAAGGGTATTCGATTAGGAAAAGAGGAAGTCAAATTGTCTCTATTTGCAGACAATACGATTGTATATTTAGAAGACCCCATACTCTCAGCCCAAAATCTCCTTAAGATGATAAGCAACTTCAGCAAAGTCTCAGGATACAAAATCAATGTGTAAAATCACAAACATTCCTATACACCAATAACAGACAAACTGAGAGCCAAATCATGAGTGAACTCCCATTCACAATTACTACAAAGAGAATAAAATACCTAGGAATACAACTAACAAAGGATGTGAAGGACCTCTCAAGGAGAACTACAAACTACTGCTCAAGGAAATAAGAGAGGACACAAACAGATGGAAAAACATTCCATGCTCACGGTTAGGAAGAATCAATAGTGTGACAATGGCCATACTGCCCAAAGTAATTTATAGATTCAATGCCATCCCCATCAAGCTACCATTGTCCTTCACAGAACTGGAAAAAAAAAAACACCTTAAACTTCATATGGAACCAAAAAAGAGCCCACATAGTCAAGAAAATCCTAAGCAAAAAGAACAAAGCTGGAGGCATCACGCTGACTTCAAACTATACTATAAGGCTATAGTAATCAAAACAGCGTGGTACTGGTACCAAAACAGAGATATAGACCAATGGAACAGAACACAGGCCTCACAAGTAATGCCACACACCTACAACAATCTGATCTTTGACAGACCTGACCAAAACAAACAATGGGGAAAGGATTCCCTGCTTAATAAATGGTGTTGGGAAAACTGGCTAACCATGTGCAGAAAACTGAAACTGGACCCATTCCTTACACCTTATACAAAAATTAACTCCAGATGGATTAAAGATTTAAACATAAGACCTAACACCATAAAAACCCTAGAAGAAAACATAGGCAATACCATTCAGGACATAGGCATAGGCAAGGACTTCATGACTAAAACACTAAAAGCAACAGCAACAAAAGCCAAAATAGACAAATGAGATCTAATTAAACTTAAGAGT